>JAYESA010000004.1:272313527-272493527 GCA_036927795.1 Iris macrosiphon | reverse complement strand
GTATTGATGACTAATCCAGATCAATATCATCGAGTGGTTGGAAAACTCAACTACTTGGCGGTTATGACTCGTCCAGATATTTTCTTTGCAGTCAGTATCGCGAGTAGATTTATGTCTTCTACACGAGTTCCACATTGGCCGACACTTCTCAAAATTTTGCGCTATCTAGTCCAGAATCCTGAAAATAAAATTTTCTTGGAGAATCAGGGGCATATAAATATTGAGTGCTTTATCGATGCTGACTAGGGTGCAAGATTGACGAATAGACGGTCTACATCTGGTTACTCGGTATTTATTGGCGGAAACTTGGTATCGTGGAAGAGCAAGAAGTAGAGTGTGATAGCACGGTCAAGTTCAAAAGCAGAATATCGAGCCATTGCTCATGGCACGGCAGAAGTGTTATATCTGCAACATCTTCTACAAGAGATGGGAGAAGAAGCAGGAACTAAAGCAGCATATATGTGGTGTGATAACAAATTTGCTATCTATATTGCTACCAATTATGTATTTTATGAAAGGACGAAGCACATTGAAATTGATGTCCACTTCGTTCGAGATGAGTATAAAAAGGGGATGATAAAATTTTATCACGTGAGGACCGGTGATCAGATAACCGATATCTTCACAAAATCTCTTTTGGGTCCTCAGATGTAATTCTTGTGTAATAAGCTGGGCATGATTGACATCTATGCTCCAACTTGAGGGAGAGTGTTAAGACTATTGGTAGTATTGGGCTTTAGTCCCACATTGGGTAGAACAATAGTGAGAGGGGTAGAAGTATGTGCTAGACATACTACATGATGCAGGAATGATGCAAGCCAAGGGAGCAACATCGTCAATGGACCCAGGAGAAAAGCTACTCCCCGACGAGGGGGGCTGATGACTAATCTAGATCAATATCGTCGAGTGATTGGAAAACTTAACTACTTGGCAGTTATGACTCGTCCAGATATTTTCTTTATAGTCAGTGTCGCGAGTAGATTTATTTCTTCTTCACAAGTTCCACATTAGCAGACAATTCTCAGAATTTTGCGTATCTAGTCCAAAATTCTGGAAAAAGAATTCATATGGAGAATCAGGGATATACAAATGTTCAGTGCTTTACCGATGCTGACTGTGATACAAGCTTGATAGATAGACGGTCTACATCTGGCTACTTGGTATTTATTGGCAAAAACTTGGTATCATGGAAGAGCAAGAAGCAGAGTGTGATAGCACGGTCAAGTTCGAAAGCAGAATATCGAGCCATTGCTTATGGCACGGAAGAAGTGTTATAACTGTTGCATCTTCTACAAGAGCTGGGAGAAGAAGCAGGATCTAAAGCAGCAGATATGTGGTACGATAACCAATATGCTATCCATATTGCTACCAATCATATATTTCATGAAAGGACGAAGCATATTGAAATTGATGTCCATTTCTTTCGAGATGACTATAAAAGGGGGATGATAAAGTTTTATCATGTGAGAAACGGTGATCAGATAACACATATCTTCATAAAATCTTTTTTGGGTCCTCGAGTGCAATTCTTGT
Source organism: Iris macrosiphon (assembly GCA_036927795.1). NCBI lineage: Eukaryota > Viridiplantae > Streptophyta > Magnoliopsida > Asparagales > Iridaceae > Iris > Iris macrosiphon. The sequence goes on along the minus strand of JAYESA010000004.1, from coordinate 272,491,994 downwards.
GTAACAAGCTGGGCATGATTGACATCTATGTTCCAGCTTGAGGAAGAGTGTTAAGACTGTTAGTAGTATTAGTAGTATTGGGCTTTAGTCCCACATCGAGTAGAACAATAGTGAGAGGGGTAGAAGTATGTGCTAGACATACTAAATAATACAGGAATAATGCAAGCCAAGGGAGCAACATCGTCAATGGATCCAGGAGAAAAGTTACTCCCCGACGAAGGGGTACTGATGACTAATCTAGATCAAGTATCGTCGAGTGGTTGGAAAACTCAACTACTTGATGGTTATGACTCGTCCATATATTTTCTTTGCAGTCAGTGTCGCGAGTAGATTTATGTCTTCTCCACGAGTTCCACATTGACAGGAAGTTCTCAGAATTCTGCGCTATCTAGCCAGAATCCTGGAAAAATAATTCGCATAGAGAATCAAGAACATACAAATGTTGAGTGCTTTACCGATGCTGACTAGGGTGCAAGCTTGACGAATAGACAGTCTACATCTGGCTACTAGGTATTTATTGGCAAAAACTTGGTATCATGGAAGAGAAAGAAGCAGAGTGTGATAGCATGGTCAAGTTCGGAAGCAGAATATCGAGCCATTGCTCATGGCACGACAGAAGTGTTATATCTGCAGCATCTTCTACAAGAGCTGGGAGAAGAAGCATGATCTAAAGCAGCAGATATGTGGTATGATAACCAATCTGCTATCCATATTGCTACCAATCATGTATTTCATGAAAGGACGAAGCACATTGAAATTGATGTCCACTTCGTTCGAGATGAGTATAAAAAGGGGATGATAAAGTTTTATCACGTGAGGATCGGTGATCAGATAGCCGATATCTTCACGAAATCTCTTTTGGGTTCTCGGGTGCAATTTTTGTGTAACAAGCTGGTCATGATTGACATTTATGCTCCAGTTTGAGGGAGGGTGTTAAGAATATTAGTAGTATTGGGCTTTAGTCCCACTTCTCTCTACACATGTGTTCAGAGAGGTTGTTTCCGTGACTCGAACGCTCATGTATACATCTATATTCTTCGTTTGTGCATTTTTTTCTACCTACCTGAAACCCCCATCCATCCACCATCCGAAACCCCCAACCCCCCCCCCCCCCCCACCCCACCCCACCCCCCATCACTGTGTTGAGGCTTAAACCCCGCCTTCTTTCCCATGTCCCATGCATCAATTTTTATTAAAATTGAACTGGACTCCATTGAAGAACGGAGTCGGAACTTCGCAAGGGTGGTCATCATTGAATTGAAGTCACTCCCAATGGTGGAGAGGTTGGCAATTATACCAGCCCTCCTAGCCCACTTGGCATAGGCCTTTGATCAAGGCACTACAAAAAAAACTCAACAGCCCATAGCTTTCCCCTTGATAATTACAAGTTTGCTACTCCTAAAAGTTGCTTAGGGCTGCCCATATCAACCTATATAAGTTACCACCATATGTTCAAGTCACAAAATATGAGAAAAACCTAAAATCTGGTTCCATAATTCTCTCAAGTTCCAAAATCTAAACCTAGGAATTGGATTGTTGTGGTCCCAAGTGAAAGAAAAATCAGACTCGGAAGAATTTTTTTCTTAAATTCGGTATGTTTTCGATAACATACGATGAATTAGTTTCTCAAGCATTCAATTATCACCTTATTCTTCATATTTATTCGACCATTGTAGGAGCCATGCACGAAATTATCTTAGACGAAGAAATCAGATCATGCAATCCATTAAATCTGTACTCCGCTCATTCCTAAGAACACCCCGGTTGTTCCAAAGTACCTTCGGTACGCGAAATGACAACCATATTTCGATGTTGGTAGTGTTAGGACTGTCTAAATTCTGACAGTCCTATATTTATATAGGACTGTCATAATCTATACGGTCCTAATATACTGAGTGGACTGTCATAATGACTACAGTCCTAATTAGGGCAGTCATATTATCTTCAGGATTGTCGAACTATTGACAGTCCATTCAGTACATAGGTCTGTAGAAATTACGACAGTCCTAATTTGGACAATCCTAATTTGGACAGCCAATAATTTACAAGTTATTAGTTTTTAATTTATTTTATATTAGTTATAGGACCTGCATTGTACATATGTTGTGGTACATCCTGCTATTGAGTTTGATGTGGAGAATGTATTCTTAACTGATATTCGCTTTGCATCTCATGAAGAAGCATTAAATTGGTGCAGAGAAGTTGGAAGACAACATAACATAGTCATTGTCATTGTCATTACAAGATCGATCAGATCTTGGCCGGACAATAAATATTTAGAGTTGGGTTGTGAAAGAGGCACTGTGTTTAGGCATCATGGAAAGGAAAAATCAGTTGTTGACAAAATAAGTCCCTAAGAAAAACGTGGACGAAAAAATGTGGTTGTCCATTTAAGATGTTGATTGTAAACGTAGAAAATGTGAAGTGGATTGTCGAAGTCAATAATGGAAAACACAATCGTCTTAATGTAAAGACACTTACGGGTCATGCCTACGTGGCACGGTTGAACAAGGATGAGAGAAAGTTTGTTGAAGAATTGTCTTTTTTCGGAGTAGCACCCAAACAAATTTTTTTTATCGTGCGACAAAAATATGATGAGAACAAGTCAACCATGAGGACGGTCTATAATACTTTAACGAGAGCAAAATGTAATAGTATGAAAGGAAGAATGGCGATGCAACAAGTATTGAAGTTGCTTGGCGAGCATCACTTAGTGGAGTACCATAGAAGACATCCAGAAAATAATAAACTTCTTTCATTATTTTGGGCTCATCCCGATTGTACATACTTGGCCAGGTCCTTCGTAGACGTATTGGCCCTTGAATGTACATATAAGACTAACAAGTTCAAGAAGCCTCTTTTTCATATTGTCGGGTTTACATCTACGGAAAAAATATTTTCAGTCGCTTTTTGTTTTATAAAGAATGAGATAATTGAGGATTACACCTAAGCGTTGAGGAAACTACAATCCCTTTACACAGGATACAAAGAGCCCTCTATTTTTATTACCGACAGAGAATATGCCCTGATAAATGCTATAGATATCGTATTTTCTCACGGGCATAGACTACTATGCACTTGGCATATAAATCGAAATATCCAAGCTCAATGCAAGAGCATATTTGAAAAGGAAGATGTAAAATTGATATGTTTCGCTTCGAGGAATTCTACATCGACTGAAATCTTGTATGGAAAGCAAGTACCAAAGACAGCTATGACACAACATGGTACATGTTCAAACAGAAGTGGGAGACGAGTTACCCGACATGCATTTCTTATATCAAAGATACTTGGCTAGAACCACATAAAGAATATTTCGTCATAGCATGGACGAACATGGTGAAGCATTATGGCACAATCACCACCAACCGGGTCGAAGGATCACACTCAAGTTTGAAAAGCCATCTACGGTCATCGGTCGGTAATTTGGTCTCCGTTTGGCAATTGATTCATTTGATGACTATTTCATTGGTGAATGAGATTGTTGCATCATTTAAGATGAGCCTCAATATTGCAAAGCATGAATATAAGCATGAACACCTCTTGGATGCTTTAATCCATGTAATATCTTACAAGGCATTGGACTTATTGTTTAAAGAGATTGGTAGGTCGAAGTTCGTTGGTTTTGATCCCGAGGTTTGCGGTTGTTCATACCGACATTCGCTCGGCCTTCCTTGTGCACATGAGATTAACGAATATTGCCGTCAATCTATACCTATCCCAATAGATGTTGTTGATCAATGTTGGAGACAGTTGTCGATTATGCCGACGGTGAAATGTTACGATGATTTCTTTTCTTTGCCACAAGTGAAACTCCTTCACGCAAGATGGTGTGTCGCATCGGAACCGGAGAGAAAATCGATTGAGGTTAAAATCCAAGAACTTGCTAGCCCAACAACTACTCGATTGCAAGAGCCATATGTTGTTGGATCTCCTAAGGGAAGACTACATTCAAGAATCAGTAGAGCACAAAAAATTAAGTTGGAGTCAACTAAAACAGATCCATCCTTGTTTTAGCATATTGAACACAATTTAGAGCAAGCTAAGCCAACGTAGGTTGTCGGAAGTATGGTAATTTCGAAGAGGAAGAGTAAGTTGAATGTTCGAAGGAAGAAACATAAAACGAACGATGCAGTCACGGCCGATAATTCATACGGTCTATACATTCATCATTTTCTACCTGAGATACGGGATTTCATTTGGTCTATTGTTAATGTTCCTAAGAATGGTCATTGTGGATTTCATGTACTTGCAAGATATCTTGGCTATTCTGTCGAAAACGGATGGAGACAGGTTAGGGAAGAGCTGTACGGGGAGTTGGAGTCTCGTCTTCCCTTCTATAGGCAGATACTCGGCGAAGAAATTGTTGGAGATTTATTGGCAAGCATACCTTGTACTGATATTGTTATCGGACCAGACCATTAGATGGATGTCCCGCCGACTGCATACGTATTCTCTAATAGGTATAAGATACCTATTGTAATTATCTCAGAAGGCATTAACAATACTTTCTTTCCAATGTGCACTCCGTCGGTCGAACACAGACTATCCAACCTATGTTCAATAGGGATTGTCGGACAACACTTTGTCATCCCGAGGTTGATCGGTCATTCTCCTATTCCTCCATCTGCTACGCTTTGGTATAAATACGTACCGGTCTAAGCGATCGTATGGACGTCACCTTACATGGATGTAATAGTTGTCTATAAGAAGATGAGGAAGATGGAGGATCCCAAAATCGTAGCGAAGGACTACTATGATATTGTAATCGACTAATACATCTTACACTTTTGTATCATTTTGTACTATTGTATGCAATAGATATGACATATAATCGTAGTCGGACAACATTTTGTACTTTTGTATCGTGATTGTGCAATAGATAGTGAAAATTTTGTACTATAATTTTGTAACATTTTATACTTTTGTAACATTTTGTACTTTGGTTTTAATTCCCTGTCTTTCATCAAATATATAAAATTTACAGTCAAATCTAGGACTGTCAAGATTATTATAGTCCTAAAAACTACTAGGACTGTCAAAATTTTGACAGTCCTGATTTTAATTCCTTGTCATTCATCCTAAATACTACATAAAAGTTCCAATCATTACAAGGACTGTAAAAAATACGACAGTCCTAATAGGCAACTAGGACTGTCATCATTTTGACAGTCCTAAATACTATTAGGACTGTAAAATTCTTCACAATCCTAGTTTTTATTCCATGTCCTTCATCCTATTTATAAAAGTTGCAGTCAAAACTAGGACTGTCAAGAATTTGACAGTCCTAATAGCAACTAGGACTGTCCATATTTTGAAAGTCCTAAATACTATTAGGACTGTCAAAATCTTGACAGTCCTACTTTTAATTCTTTATCCTTCATCATATATATAAAATTCCTAATAGCAACTAGGACTGTCCACATTTTGACAGTCCAAAATACTATTAGGACTGTCAAAATCTTGACAGTCTTACTTTTAATTCCATGTCCTTCATCATATATATAAATTTTAGAATTATAAATAGGACTGTCCAGATTTTGACAGTCCTAAATACTATTAGGACTGTCAAAATCTTGATAGTCCTAGTTTTTATTCCATGTCCTTCATCATATATATAAAATTTGGAATTAAAACTAGGACTATCCAGATTTTGACAGTCCTAAATACTATTAGGACTGTCAAAATCTTGACAGTCCTACTTTTAATTCCCTGTCATTCATCATATATATAAAATTTTCAGTTAAAACTAGGACTGTCCAGATTCTGACAGTCCTAAATGCTATTAGGACTGTCAAAAAATTGACAGTCCTAGTTTTTATTCCCAGTATTAGGTGTCTTTTGAACAAACTAATTTTTCACCAACATAAAAGAACAAATATAAGATGTTCGACAACACACACATGAATTGAAACATGACCTAAACTTTCTAACAACAACATGAATTCAAAAATGAATTCAAAATGTAGCAAAATACTGAAAACACAAAGTTACATCCAACATAAAAGTTTAAAATGTCAGTTACAAAAAAAATTCCAAGCTTGCTAACAAAGTTCGACAACACACACATGAATTGAAACATGGCACAAACTTCATGACGCCTCTTTGTACGCTGCTCCATATTATCCAAGAAAGGAAAATCATCAGTGTTGTCGATGTGTTGTAGCTCCTCATTGATTTTCGTATAATTCTGACCCTGACAACTGAGAAGACTTCTTCCCAACTTCTTCGCTTTCCTAGCCTATTGATGACAATACAGAAAATTTGTTAGGTTATAAACATTTACAAATCTTCAAAGTGAACAATTTATCCCTCACCATCTTGACCAATGCAGTATACAAGACTGATTTGGCGGAAAGATCTGCTGGTACGCGCACAATATCGCCTCCGCGTTTGAACAACATAGGTAGTCCGACACCAGCGTAGTAGGCGATGTAGTCGTCGCTACAGTCCGTCATATTAACTTTCGCTTCTCGTTCAGATCCTCTAATAACGTGACGTTGCTACTTAGTAAAGAAGTCTGAAACCCAGTTGAACGTCGCAGGTATATAGTTTAGGTGTTTTGTACCTCTCGGAGCACTTATCATTTTCAATGTGCGCTCCGGTACTGTTTGTACGTAGCCAAACCGACGGAGCACTCTATCAGGCATATAAGGCTCATCGATTTCATAGCAACTTAACAGACCATGATATAAAGCGACTGGTTGGAATGAATGAATACTCTGTCGCAAATCCTGATATGGATTTCAAACTATCTGCAACGCATTGAATTGAGCATAACGTAATTGAGTAAATTATTACCAAACTAAAAAATAAAAATCTGTTTAACAGTCACCTCATCTACCGTCATATCTTCAAGTGCATTTCGCAGAATGGACAATGTGTGCGGACGTTTGACATCTTCCTCTGTTGGCGTTCATCTGCATATTCTAGGAAGGTGTGCGCCATACCCTCGGTTAAGTTTAGCCCGCTTCAGCGTTGGAAAGTGCTCGTATATCCATGCTTGCACGTACATTACAATAGTCAAAATTTACAACAGAATTTTGTATAATGTATACAAGTTGACAAAGATATATCTTTACATAAAATAGAGTCTGGCATCCGGATATTGTCTTGGAACCTATGCGGGATGCCGCACCAAGCTCGCGGTAAATATATGCTAGTATACCGCTTCCCCAAGAGATTTCTTCCACCGTGTCTATATCGTCAAAATTGAAAAGATATTTAGCATGTATCGACGTTCCAGACTTATCTGGAATGCCGACAGCCCCTAAGATAAAATGCATATATCTACGGGTCACCGTATCGACATTATCACCTTCGGTGTCCGGATCATCGAATGTCTCTTGCAAATATTTCAAAGGAAGTCCGTACGCTTCTTGAAGTCTTGAAGGGTTGCAAAACTTGCCGCATCAACTCCGAGACAATTTGATACATAATCCATGATATTATCGTAAAAGTTTATGCCCGATTCGTCAAAATTGTGATTCATCATGATTCGACCATCAACCCTAACTCCCAATATATTATGGACGTCATCCAGGGTAATCATCAACTCCCCTTTTGGGAGATGGAAAGTGTTGGTTTCTGGATACCACCGTTCTACAAATGCTTATATGAGTGCATTGTCCAACGTCGTATATGAGTAGTTACCCAAGTTTTGTAAACCGGTGTGATTGATTTTAGCCTTGACGTCGTCTACGAAAAATTCAAACCCCCGTGTGTTGTACTTTTTGTCGTGGTTGATCATCGTTAACATACGAGAACTCTCCTGAAAAATAAACAATTTGATGAACTTAGAACTATATATAAAATATAGTTATTTATAAATAATTGGAAATATCATAAATTATCATAACGTAATGTACTTACTGGATTGTTCCATATTTGGTATGCAATATAGTTCTCGATCGACGGCAACATAGAATAACCATTTGGACGAGTCTCGACTGGACTATCTGGCTACTGAGAAGGTCATGAACCAACAGTTGGCCGGTTGCGGAGGGTTGGTGAACGAGTCTTGACTGGACTATCTGGCTGCTGAAAATGTCCTAAACCATCAGTCGGACGACTTTGGACGTTTGGTATATCTTCATCATCGGAGGAAGAAGAACCAGAAGTACTAGGAGCACGTCTCTTCGAACGAGTTACAGTATTCTTCAGTCGACGTTTCCTAACTTGAGGGGGTGCCTCGGGGTCGACAATAGTGAGGGTTGTCTCAACTTCACGTTCAACATTGCGTTCCTTACGCATCGACGCAGTGGACTATCTTCTTATGATACCTTCATCCACAAGGCCCTTCCGGGAGTCGTAGCTATAAAACAAACAAGATATATATATATTTTAACAGTCCAAAAGTAATTGAACAATCAAGACTATAGAAATTTCTAATATAGGACTGTTGAATTCTCTACAGTCCTAGATACATAAAGGACTGCAGAAAATTCAACAGTCCGGAACATATATAGGACTGTAGAAAATTCTACAGTCAAGCCTGCTTCGCTCCCGACCGTTCGACGAAATTCAAACATCCATATCCTAAATTAGGGTTCGAGACTCCAGAAATACGTCGATATTATATCCAAAGTCTATAATTTTACCTCATTACACTATAATTTTACCTCATCCCAAGCTAAAAAAAATTCAAAAAAAATTCGAAATGCAATGAAAAATAAAAAAAAAATAAAGGAAGAGAAGGAGGAAGAAGAATTGTACCTTGATTTTTTCGAGGGTTTGGGAGCAATCGATTAATGGCTGAAATCGGAGGAGATGAAGATTCAAATGGAAGGAGTGGAGAAGGAGGGCTCAGGCCAAGTGCAGCAAGGGCTCCGACCAAGTGCAGCGGTGGTAGAGGTTAGGTGAGTTTGGGATTGAATTGGACTAATATGAGTAAGATTTGGACTAGTATGAATAAAATTTCTTCATTAATCGACTAGCACCAATCCTGAACTAGCTCCAAGTTTTTTTTTGTAGTATCTTTATCAAAGACCTCTGCATATCCGAACAAAATGGCGGTGTTCCCTCTTCTTTCACTCAGCAACCTCGTTTGTCCACACTCCATCTCCACCCTCCATTCATACAAAATGCAACGTCCCACCAATCAATCATCAGAACCACCACCACCATTTTAAAAGAGAAATAAAAATGAAATCCTAATCCTTTTTCCTAATGGACACCCTGAAGATGAAGAAGGGAGCCGACAGCCGACGCGGTAGGTGGCCCGAAGAAGAAGCCAGTCTCTCGCTCAGTCAAGGCTAGCCTCCAGTTCCCCGTCGGACATATCAGTCGCTACCTCAAGAAGGACGTCTCCCGCTCCGTCAAGGCTAGCCTCCAGCTCCCGTTGGACGTATCAGTCGGTACCTCAAGAAGGGCTGCTACACGCTGTACGTCAGCGTCGGCATCGGCCTCCAGTTTAGTCCGGAAAAAACTAAAATTCTGGCAGTTTGTTGCTCCGATTGATATAATGGTTGTTTTGAGATCAAGTACAAGTCATTTCAGTACCACTCTTACAATTTACATAGTTATATATATCTATACTCCCTGCAGATCTGACTGATATTGCCAACCTTCAGCCAAACTACACAGGGTTACACGCACTTATTCTCCAGACCGGCCACCACGTACGACCAGACCGGCCACCACGTACGAGGGTGGATCGATAGATCATGTACGTGCTTAGTCCTGCAAGAAATCCAGATAGGTAGTGTCAGTGCGAAGCTCAAGTCAAGAACCGCAGGTTACAGATAGATCGAGCTTGAGAGAATTAGTGTTAATTGTTCAACAAATATTGTTGCATTTGCAACCGATCTGCGTACATCAAAATGCTCCAGTTTCTAAATTGGTTAATGTCTTGATGCTTCTAAGGTTCATTTTTTTCCACACTTTTCCTCTGCCTTCTTTTTCAATCTCTAACCAATAGAGCAACCTTACCATTGCAATTTATGTGATACTCTAGGAAGAGTATGGTTTGGTTAGTAAATGTTCTTTATACATGCAGTGTGACCAAGCAGACAAGGCGCTCCAGTAACTGACCACCTGGCTAATCTGCTTTTCCGTGAGATTGAACCCACCCAATACATTATGTTTCCACCTGGTGACCACTAGAGCTAGGAGACTTTGATTGCTACAACAAATACATAACATGATATTGTTACCAAAGTTGTGGCTGACCAAACTTCCAATAGAATAGAATAAAATAAAAAGAAAGTCTGCACCTCTTCCGCCTCACAGTTCAATATGTGCAATGTTAAATTATCAGGAAAAAGAAAAAAGTAAGTTTGTTCAATAGAGGCAATTGGATAAAAATAAGTATATTTGTTACACAAACAACCAAGACACTCCCAACACAATTTTCTAACCAACCAAAATATATTTATACAGCACGAACGACCAAGACAAAGGGTTTGTACAGTGATATCTTATACAATATGGAGTAAGATGAATTGGTTTCTCCTATTAGCGAGATCCACAACAGTATTTCTTCCAACCAAGATTACATATTCGGTCTCAATCAAAAATCACCTGAGAATTTTTTTCTTGGTGTAACAAAAATTGAATTATTGAACGTGTATTCACATTAGACGGCGTCACACGTCCCGAAAATCCTACATTCACCAGCAATTTCCAAATAGCCACTAGTGTCAGTTGACTCCAAACGAAGTCTCTAACAGACATAGGAAAATAAAACGAAATTTATCTGGACAATTAGTGGATGCTGAAAGTATCACAAATGAAATGAAAAGATCAAGCTTGTTGAGATGAAACTATGCATAACAAATATAGAGAAGAAATATGCACAAAAAGACAAGCAATATGGGTAAGTTAAAGCATAAATTGTTTTGGAACTCGCACACAACATTTTGTGGAAACATAAACAAAAATGTCTTGGCTTAACAGAGGACTAAGCATAATACAATTGGCAGGAAATGGACGGCATGTCAAACTGGAAACCTCATGGCATATAATTATAAATCACACTTGCCAAGCATACATCTGATGGTTGGTCTACAAAAAAGTATTTCTCAAAAAACAATACAGTGATATGAAATACTCAACGTACTACATAAGTCGAGGACATCTTTGCCTATTTGTGTCATCAATAGATTGGTTTCCCTAATCATTCATTTTCTTGGTATTGGCATAAACATAAAGCAAGAAAACCCAATTAAACATCTACAGAAACTGTGATATCTATGAGGACCCAATTCGCTTCAAGATCTTGCTGCAACTTCTGATGTGCATATCAATATGGGTGAGGTGGCAATAACAGCATAGAATGAAGAAAGTAGCATGAGAAGGAAGATGCTGCACAACTTAGCCACTAACCGACCTGGCCATCTCAAGTTTTAGAACCATGTGGGGGAAACTTGAGAAGAATTTTCATGACATGGCATGAAGCAAAGACCAAAATACCTAGGCAAGGGTATCAAAACCAAAATTAGGGGGCGTAGTAGGCAAGCAGAGAGAAACTTGTGGTTCATGACTAACTTTGCGTAACGGGAATCTAATTTTATTTTTTCTACTCGATGCAATCTTTTGGATTTTGTTCAATAAAGTCTCATGATGTTTCAAGGATATCGATAATAACAAGAGATTTTTCAGCCATATCGATACTAAGAAGAGAGAGAAGTTAAATTATGAAAAGAAAAAAAATCTGTAGAGAACTACACTTTAACCAAATTGTCCAAAGAGAATAGTTTAGGAGAATTGACAAATGAGAACCCAAATACCCTTATTAAGGACGTTTGGCTTATATCCAACAATTCCACACTCCCAACGCAAAAAAAGAAAAAAGACCCGTTTGCTTCTTCTTCTTCTTTTACATCCGGTAAAAGAAAGAAAAAAAAACAGAAAAAAGACCCGGCGCCCTTGCTAAGGGTGTTAGCCATTAGCCAACTTTTTTTTCGTCCGTTTATGTTTACTTTCGTCCGTTTATAGTTTAGTTGTTGTTTAATTTTGTTTTTTAATCTATTGTGGATTCACAAGAGGTATTTACTATACATTCACAAGAAATATTACTATACAATCACAAGAAATTTTGGTTGTCTCCTTCCTCACACTCATAGACAAGAAGAGAATAAGAAGAGAAGAGAGTGAAAAGGAGGAAGAAAGTGAAGGGGGAACCGTGGGAAGGAAGAAGCAACACAGCAACTAGGTATTGTAATCCAGGTAATTAAGTATTTATTTAATATTGATTTGTGTTTTATGTTTAGAAAATAACTATATATTACATTGTTACTATTATTAATTAATTAGTATTTTATTATTAAAAATAGTTATATTGTTAGAAATAATTATATGTTACACTGTTACTTCAATTATTTCACTAAATAAATAATTAGATAATTCTATTATAACCCAAACCTTAAACTTAAACCTAAACACCAAAACCAAAACCTAAACATAAACCTAAATACGAAAACCCAGGTGGACCTACTAAAATTAAAAATAATTGCATGTTTCACTAAATTCTAAAATCTTTGAATTCATTTTACAACCGTCATTTTACAGATGGACGTTTCAAAATGATGGATGAATTCCAGGTGGACCTACCATTCCCGCTATTGTCCAACAGCGTGAGTCACATATATCTAGCTTGATATTTTCTGGACAGATAATCCTAAGATATAATTAATTAATATCAGTTAATGTTCATTATATATTAATAATTTAATAACAAAATCTATATATTTTATATAGTTATATGATTATGAGGGTATAAAATTGCGAGAGCATGACGATTGTCAATCCGGATGGAAGCCAACTAAAGCCCAAGAGGACTTGGTCCAGTCCTTTAGGTTTCAGCATGTTGATAAGATACGATTTCTCCGTCATGATAGGGATTTGATATCAAGTCTTATATAGCGTTGGTGGCCCTAACGCAACACATTTCAATTGCCAGTTGGAGAGATGACGATCACATTAGCAGATATAGCACAGATTATAGGATTACCTATTATAGATGATTCTATATATTATGATGATGCGATAACTTCAGCTTAGTTGATTATACATACCTTGGTGTTGAGCCACCATCTAGGCAGGCCAATCATACCACCGATGGTTCAATTAAATATCCCGCCAGATCATTATACAGGCGTTATTAGTCAGAGAGGCACGCCCACGCCCTTGTATGAGATCGACAAGTTGTACCTCTGACTGTGGTGGCTCACAGATAGATCGACAAGCTAACGAAGGTACTCACAGTAGAGTCGTGAGCAAATTTATCGACATGCTAGCGAGGAGTGGTCATCGTGAGGTGGTGAGCAGACTGTTCGACATGCTAGCAAGGGGTACTAGCCAAGGGATTACCAATCACAGGTGGTAGCTCCATCAGCACCGATGCCTACTCAGGAGGAACCTGAAAATGATAACGTCGAGGTACCCAGAGGAACGGCGGATAATACAACGCAAAGGAGATCGAGACTAGGTCTTAGGTTTCTTTTTGTAGGAACTACAAAAGAGATGACACGGGACAGTGAGACATGTATCATTATTGGATGTGTCATTTTACTATGTAGAAACAATATACATTTTCTTTTGTAGAAACAGTGCAACTACAACTTTAATTTAATTACAACATTACTCCATCAGTTGGTTTGTACATTTTCTTTTGTTACGGTGGAGAATACAACGCAAAGAAGATCGAGACTAGGTCTTAGGTTTCTTTTTGTAGGAACTACAAAAGAGATGACACGGGACAGTGAGACATGTATCATTATTAGATGTGTCATTTTACTATGTAGAAACAATATACATTTTCTTTTGTAGAAACAGTGCAACTACAACTTTAATTTAATTACAACATTACTCCATCAGTTGGTTTGTACATTTTCTTTTGTTATGTCCCAGTCCACCACAAATACCGCAATAAAGATCTCTCGTTGATAGATCTTTCGTTATGATGTGGTTCGTTTTTGGCCTGCCAGTTTTGCGTCTTACATTGGATACCCCAATTTGGCCTCTAACCAATTCATTTTGAGGATTGTACGAAACTGGAATTGGTTCCATCAAAGGTGCATATACACTTCTCAGTGTTTCAGTAGAAAATTCAGCTTAGATACAAACTTTCAATTGGTATATTAGAGAACTAACAAGCAAAACAAGCATGTACACATGGTAGTAAAGTACGTTGCCACCTACAACATGTACAACATTTACGATCTAAATGAACCACGTACACTATACTTGTTTTATGATCAAATATTTCAAATACATAACTATTCATTTGCAATATTTGAAATTGGTGTGACTCTCTATTGATGCGGGCTATAGTTTCTAGCATTCTTGGACAATATTGTGATGACAAATTTTCAGTTTTTTGTCGATTTGTCTAAGTGTTATAATTTTTGCTCTAATACCATCAAGAAGTGCTCTTATTGGTTTATCACGTAAACTTTTAAACCAATTATTAAAACTTTCAGCGATATTTGAAGTGCTAATATCTAATTGTGGACATGGGGCATAAGTTATCCAGTATTCAAATCTAAGATTTTTCTTCTTCCTCCCCCCACCCCCACACTTTCTTCCTCCTTTTTTTCTTTCTTACTCTCTTCTTTTCCTCCTCTTCACTCTCTTCTTATTCTCTTATGAATGTATTGTAATATTTCTTGTGAATGTATAATAAATACCTCCTGTGAATCCATAGTAGGTTAAAATCAAAATTAAACATCAACTAAACTATAAACGGACGAAAAGAAATAAGAAGTTGGCTAATGGCTAACGCCCTTAGCAAGGGGGCGGATCTTTTTTCTTTTCTTTTTTTCCTTTTTTTTTATTTTTTTACCATATGTAAAAAAATAAAAAAAATTGAAAAAAGAGCAAACGTCCTTAGTAAGAGCGTTGGGAGTGTAGAATGGTTGGATATAAGCCAAACACCCTTATTAAGTATGCTTGGGTTCTCATTTGCCAATTATCTAAACTATTCTCTTCGGACAATATGGTTAAAGTGTAGTTCTCTACGGAATTGCTTTTGTATTTTTTGGTCGAGGTTGTTGCATGGAGAGTACTTGGACTTTTGACATATTATGAAGGCGTTGATGTAGACAATGGACATTGTTTATCTGGGAGTTGTCATCCACCGAATCTTCGACAAAAGGTTGAGACAGGAGGTAGGAAGGGATTTAAGATGCAATTATATTTTCCTCTTTATTATGTATAATCTTATTGGGCATGGGTAGGTTCTCACTCCAAAGGTGCTAGTGACGTGGAACAGGATTTAAAGTTCAACTAATCCAATTTTACAATTAGAATTTATAGAAGATTTAATTAGTTAACAAGTTTTTTGTATTGATTAAACAGAAAATGGTGGAAGAAAATCTAGTACTGGTTTTGAAATTAACTTGCACAACTAACCCGAAAGAACTCAATTCGGCCGCAAACCTTCAAAAAGGGAGCAAACTTCCACTACAAGGAAGAGGCCTTCAACACGTGCTTCGACTCCTATGTTATGGTGCACAACTCGTTCTTAAAGAAGAAAATCACACACGTGCACACAAGAAGAGTATACTCAATCAAGATTTGACTTTAGCTTTCAAAGGAGTTCGATGTCGATTCAACGTCTTCATCGATTACTTGGTCCTGGAACGTTAATAATTGAAGGAGATTGTTCAAACGGTTCTCCAATCAAGGAGGTGGATCCTTCAGTGACCATCAATTGCTAATTTATACAAATTATTGCTCACAGCTAATCTTCTACGAATCTCAATATGTAGGTCATTGATATGCTATAAAAAAACCTCTGGCGACCACTAAACTGGGTCCTAGTTGTGCGGGTAGAAGATCTATAGGCTTCCTAGGTTGAACTCCATTAACAACCTCAAATGAACTCAACCTTGTGAACCTATTGACCGACCTTTTGTACGCAAACTCTGCCATGTGTTAGACAAGATCCCAAGTAGCTAGGTGGTCACCAATAAAGCACGTCAACAAATCACCTCGACTCATATTGATGACTTCAATCTGACCATCCGTCTGCGGGTGGTAAGAAGTCAAGAACTGAAGCGTCATGTTGAGCTTTTTCCGGTCTCTCTCCAGAAATAGCTCATGAATTTAACGATGTGTTCTAAATGGCAGAAGGCGGTGCGGAAAAGAGGCGCCTAGCGTCTAGTAGTTCTATATTTTTTAGGGTTTACATACCTTGTTTGTTGCACATCCATGAAAGAATCACAATTGCAGAGGAAGAAGAGGCTTAATGTAAGACTTAAATCAGGATGGTTGTTTTAATAGGAATTAGAATGTTGTCTTTTCTCGTTTATAATTACTATACCAAGCCAGCATATTAATTACTATACTAAGTCTTAAGCCAATAAAAACTTTGCATTAAAACCACCATGCATAACTATAGCTCATAAATTCTCATCAAGTCTCTGGTTGAAAATCCATCTATCATTGTTGTCTTTCCCCAAATAGGGGAATTAACCACCCATTAAAACATGCCATAATAATCAAAATTAACCTGCATGGTTGTTCTTTCCACAAACAGGGAATCCTATGTCCGCCTAGGTGCGCGAAAGTCCGTCTAGGTGCACGTAAGTCCGCCAAAAGCCGCTCAAAGCTGGCCTCCTTACATCCAGTCGCCTAGCAAAATGCCAAGACCAAAAGCATGGCGGTGATGGTCTGCCAAGCGTCACATAGACCGCCATTTAGAATACTGATCTAACGTCCGTATCAGAAACGGTGGCCTAAGGTAACCCGTGTAACCTCCAAGTATCCCTAAAGAATAGACTAACTATATATGAAGCATCACACGTTTTACTGCAGGGAACAAAATGTGTCTTGGAAAAACGATCCACTACAACAAAAATGTAGTCATGTTTCTATAAGGTACGTGGCAAACCAAATATAAAGTCCTTGCTAATGTTCTTCCATGGGGTGAGGGGAATAGCTAAAGGAGTGTAAAGGCATGTGTTGTTCTTCCTAAGACAAGTACAAAAATGTGTCACTACTCTAGCGGCATCATGCTTGAGACTCGACTTATAAAACCTATCTTCAACCATAAGGATATTCTTATTACATCCAAAATGTTCCGCAGCACCGCCAGCATGAATTCCTCTTAGTCAAAAAGTCTTTGAGGGAAGTAGAAGGAATGTATACTTGGTACCCTAAACAAGAAACCATCAAACCATACTGAAACCATCAATTACACAATTTTGCATAGCTTTCACTAAAGTATGGACAAGTAGGATACTCATCAATAATACAACATAATCCAAGGATTTGAGTACTTATCAACCGCAATGTATACAATTTTCTATGGGTGGGTTTGTTCTCAGCCCCTGCACAGTGCTTGAGGGTGTGTAATCCTAAATTAATTACACCCACTTAGCATATCGAGGTCCTAGCTTCTTTTGAAAACTCAAATAGTATATGGCCTGACGTTCCGAAAATAAAATAAAGACTTTTGGGAACAGATAGTAACGCCAATATCGTGAACTTTGTACGACAGCATAAAACTCTCGATAATAGTTTGAGTAGCGTTGTCGAACCACATTCAACTTTTCACTAAAATAAGCTATCGGATGGCCCTCTTGGCTCAATACACCACACCTTCCTATGCCATAAGCGTCACAAGCTACTCCGACGACTTTTGAGAAATCAGGACACGAAGGACCGGGAAAGAAGTCAAGTTCTCTCTAATTTCCGTGAACGCTCTTCTCAGCGGCTTTAGCTCATACAAACTCTCATTTCTTACGGCAATTGGTAATAGGAGCATAATAATACTAAACCCCTTGACAAATCTCTTATAAAATGTGGCCAATCCATGAAAGCTCATAGCCTTATATATAGTCGTAGGAGCAGGCTAGTCTCTAATGGACTTAACCTTGTCGAGGTCCGTTGAAACACCCTTACTAGAAACGACGAACCCTAAGAAAGACATATGAGGTCATAAGGAATGTTTCTTCAGTTGACAAATAACTTTTCCTTTTGAAGTACATCCAAGACGTGTGCCAAATAAGAGAGATGTTCATCTTGGATTCGACTAATCATGTTAATATCATCAAAGTAGACGACTACAAAAACTCCTAAGAAGGGACGCAAAATGGGTCATGACGCTCATAAACATGCTAGAGACATTGGACAAACCAAAGGGCATCATCTACTCATATAACATGTCCTTAATCTTAAATGTGATCTTCCACTCGTCACCTTCGCAGATACGAATCTAGTGACAACCACTGCGTAGATCTATCTTGAAAAAGATACTAGCGCTTGTCATCATGTCAAAAATGTCAAGTTGAGAAATGGAAAACCTATACTTGATTGTTATCTTGTTGATGGCACGACTATTTACGCACATCCTCCAGGTGCCATGTTTCTTGGGAGTGAGTAGTGCAGGAATGGCACAAAGACTCAAGCACTCACGAATAAAGCCCTTTTGTAACAATTCATCCACTTGGCGCCTAAGCTCAGTGTGCTACGTAGAGTTCATCATATAGTGAGGTAAGTTGGGTAAGGTGGACCCCAACACTAAGTCTATGGCATATTGGATGTCTCTCAAAAGAGGAAGTTCGTCGGGTAGGTCTTCGGACAACGTCATTATAATCGGCTAAGACCTTATGAATCTCGAGAGGGTGTTCTGCAAGATTAGTAACGACATTAGCATATACAAGGCACTCCTTGCTCTCTAGATAAACTCTTGTTCACCATGTGAACCACTCTCTTGCTCGCCTTATATGTTTATGATCCGGGTTCGGGCTAGTTGGAAATTCATTGGGTTTAGATGGATACAACACGACCATTTTATCTTTGTGGATGAACAAATACGTGTTGCTCTTCCAAAAATTGGTAACGTCTAAGTCATACAACTATGGTCTCTAAAATGTGTGCAACATCCATAAAAATGACGTTACACCATATGCTATCTACGTAGGATAAAGAAAAATGTACGAGCAAGCATTTTTTAGTATCAGAGTATGTGATCTTATTAACCCATGTAACATTGTAGGGCTCGGGGTGTTCCTCTACATCAAATCCTATTTTCTCTAAGACCGTCTTTGCAATACCGTTGACGCAACTCCCTCCGTCAATTATTACCTTACAAAACTTGTTAACTTTGATGAAGGTGTAGAAAATATAAATGTGCGCCAGTCCACCCCGCCTGCATGTGTAGCGAGCATGCACCTAACCACATGTACGGACGTAGTTTAGGGATCAAGTCAAATCCATAGTAACTAGCTCATTCCTCAACTATATGGGGGTCTTCTTCAAGTTTAGACTTTAAGTCATCCCTCGAGTCATTTGACTCCCTATCCAAGTGCAAGTTCCTAGATAGACATTGATGAGCAAAGTGTCCAATACCTTGACAGTTGTAGCCCTTGGGTACCATAGAGGTTTTCTTTTTTTCCTTGTTAGCAATCGTATGTGGCTTAGTGGTTTGTTCATATTGTCGTTTAGGTTGGTCCTTTTGTTGGTAAGATTTATTGTAGTTGAAACCCTTTTGATGTTGCTCAAATTTGAGCGATATTTGGTAGGCATCTTCTACAATAGTCGACATCAAAGGTTCAATTTCACGCCTAATTTGGATCTAAAGCCCGATCGAAATCGCCAAAGCATGACTCACTCGAGGGTCCTCGACGATCTCACCGCGAGAAATCAATTCGTCGAACCTAATCATCTACACATATACTGACAGACTACCCTAACAAAATGTGGCCATTTGGTCGATAAGCTGGTCTCTATAGAGTCGTGGGAGGTATTTTTTATGAAGGATCTCTTTCTATCTCGATCTGCATGCCTATAAGGGACTCGACCTAAGCGAGCTTTGTCCTTCTCAATAGAAGACCAATATATCCTACCGGAACAAAGTCGATTTCATTTTGGTAAATCGGATGTATCTCCCTTACACGTCTACCACTCAAAATAATCGTCCATGTTAGACAACCAATCACTAAAGGCCTTAGGAGCATAGTGACGGTCAAATGATGAGACATCTACCTAGGGATGTGCATCGGTCGGTGGTCGACCTATTTAGTCACAACCGCAACCAAAACGAAACTATTCAGTTGTGAAATAATGACAAACGAATCAAACAACCAACTAGTCGGTTCGATTTTAAACCGATCGACTTGGTTCGATTTGGCTCGGTTCGGCTGATTGGTTTTGTATTTGAAACACAAATTTAAAATCAACAAAAATTTAAATATTTTGAGCAATCTTTTGTCGCATGTTTGCTAGTGACTCATTTTCATCATTTTATCATTTAATCTCCAACAAATACAATAGCTCATTTCAATTATTCTATCTCCGATAAAGAAAAAAGTCTAAAAATAACAAATAACAAAGCAAAATTATAAGGTCCATCTGTTGATCGGTTTGGTTCAGTTTCATCTGTTTTTTATATTATCAATCAATTAATCGAACCAAACCGCTCGGTTATTAAGAACACTCATCCGACCCAACCCGAACAGTCCATCGGTCCGGTTAAAAATCGATCGATTTGGTTTGAGCCGGTCGGTTCGACCTAAATTTACACATCCCTACTTCTACCTTTACTTTCTTAGTGATGTCGTCACCTTGAATTTTATAGTTCAGTCTCTTAAACGATACTTCTTGTCAAAATCGCCAAGGTTATCATAGAGAATCCTAGCTCTAAGTTTCTCTCTCCTAAGTGGAGCGTAATTAGCGGATTTATGCCTCTCGGTGGGATGTATGACATTTCTAGGACCCACCTAACATGTTGTGCTATAGGTGCATTTGGTCTAGTAACTGTTGTACACATTCCCGAATGAGATATATCTTGTATGACTATTTGGTGGGGTTGTTCAAGGGCCTACATCACTTCTATTTGGTTGACCTTAGCATTCAAAGTCTCTATCATAGAATCAAATGCATTGAACCTAGGATTTAATTCAACTATTATTTGCTTTTTATAGTCAATTGTCATTTGAGCCATAGTTGTCATTCATTCTTCACTTGTCTTATTAGAGTGTACTACCAATGAAGATAATTTATTAAACAAATCAATCTCTCATGTGTAAACCAATGTAGTCAAAGGCGCGCCTTACTCCTAGGCGCAGGGGCAGCGCCTCAGGGCACTCCAGGTGGGGCACAATTCTTAAGGCGCATCTAAGGCACGCCTAGGTGCCTTTTCCGAGCGCCTTGGAATAGCTAAGGGGCGCCTAGGGGCACCTTGAAAATCTTGTGAAAAAAATAACATGTTTAAACTTTTTTTTAACTGTTGTACTATTTTTAGACTGTTTTTTGAACTGATGTACTTTTTTTTACTGTTTTCTCTCTCACTCACTCAATTCAAAGTGATTGCAACCTAGACATGGGAGAATTTGAAGCACACATGTTTATCAATGTAGAAATCCGATGTGAATATATATATATATATATATATATATATATATATATATATATATATATATATATTTTGTGCCTCGAGTCGCTCGAGCGCGGGCCTTAAGTGCGCCTTGCGCCTCGGACGATTTTGGACCCTTTGCGCCTCGAGTGCGCCTTGCGCCTTTGACTACCTTGGTGTAAACCTAAAATTCTTCCACAACATAAATGCATAAAGAAGTCTAAACCTAAGCTATGATACCAAATCTGACGAGGAACAAGAACTTAAGTTCAACTTATCTAATTTTACAATGTTTATAGAAGATTTAACTAGTGAACATTTTTTTTATTGATTAAACAAAAAATGGCGGAAGGAGACCTAGTTGTTATTGGCTTTAACATTAACTTGCACCACTTATCCGGAAGAACATGATTCGGTCGTATGCCTTCAAGAAAGGCGCAAACTTCGACTATGAGGAAGATGCCTTCAACACGTACTTGGACTCCTCACTTTATGGTGTACAACTCATTATCGAGAAAGATGATCACACGCGTGCACACGAGAACGGTGTACTCGATCTATATTTGATTTTGACTTTTTGAAGGAGTTCGATGTAGGTTCGGCGTCTTCGTCAATTGCTTGGTTCTGGAACGTCGTCAATTGAAGGAGATTGCTTGAACAGTCCTCCAAGCAAGACAATGGATCCTTCGGCGAAGACATCGGCAAAAGTTTGATAGAAGAGGAGAAGAAAACCCACTCAACTCATTGGTTTCACACATGGGTTTAAAAGTGGATTTTATTCTCATTCATTATTTTTTTTTCTACAATTCTTTAGTTACCCCATACAACTCAACCAAAGATAAAACAAAATAATTCAAAGGATAAACAAATAATCTTAAGAAAGATAAGTTTTTCATCCAAACTAACCTCGGGATAAACAAATAATAAAGGTAATATCTAATCTAATGGGAGATAAAAATTCCTATCCAAAGCTGGTAAAAGAGTTAGAAGTAACAAATATATCTCAACTCCTGAACTAAAATTTCTTGCATGGATTTTGCAAGCTGACTATTCCAAAACTAGGACTCGTCTCTGTCTTGTGCCATGTCTTGATCGAGTCTGATCTCCATAAGTAAGATCCGGACATAGTCACAGAGAGAAATTCGTAGAAAGAAATCCTGCCATAAAGGGAAGATATCGGAATAGAGCACCCCTCACCTAATCTGGTAGCCCAGGGTTAGAGTTCAAATTTCATGTCGAGGTAGGCTGAGGCGGCCAGCTCAATCATGGCTGGTTTCGAAGTTTCACGGCCTCTCGGTTTTCTTTCCTCTCGTTTATTGGACTTCTTTGCAACCCATCCTTTACGACTTTACAAGGGCTTCTAATAGCAAGCTCCCATCTGTCGACCTGACTTTGATTTTCATCACTTTTCATGAATTCAGGCTAAACATGGCCAGCCTACAATCTTCATCCGTCTTCCCACCTTAGTTTCAAACTAATTCCCATCAAAATCCACTCTCTCCAAATCGTGACAAAGCTCACAAAGTTTGATGATTAATCCAACATTTGAATCAAGAACCCATAAAAAAAACAAATTTTCATGAACATTTTCATGTCATCAACTCAATCAATCAAATTAACCCTAAATTACAAAAAACAAAATAGGATCAAGAAACAAAACCACGTACGATCTCCTCAATCCGACGGCCGGGAGCAGCATCCGCTCGACCCGGCCCCGCCGTCCTCGCCGTCCGATCCTCCCCCGTGGCAGTGGCCGCCGCCGCCGTCGTCGTCGCTGTCGTCCTCGTCGAAGGGCTTCTCCTTGTGGAATATGCAGCACTTCTTGGAGCTCTTCCGGTTGAGGAACTCGTTGTCGACCGTCCCCTCCT
This sequence comes from Iris macrosiphon, assembly GCA_036927795.1. NCBI lineage: Eukaryota > Viridiplantae > Streptophyta > Magnoliopsida > Asparagales > Iridaceae > Iris > Iris macrosiphon. Next base: position 272,468,822 of record JAYESA010000004.1, on the reverse strand, counting down.
TCCACGTCACCTTCTTCTTCGCGGTCCGCTTCAGCTGGAGGACCAGGGTCTCGGCGGCGCCGGCGGCCGGAGGCGGCGGGGAGGCCTCCTCTAGGGTTAGGGTTACGGTCTCGGAGGACGGTCTCGCCAGGGATCTCGCCATTGTCGTTGATTTGGGAAATTTTTAGGGATTTTTACTTTTTCTTTGTTTGGTGGAGAGGGAAAAGAGAGGTCTTATTTATAGTGCCAAAATAGATGCAAGTAGACAGAGGAAAGTCACTTCCCCGTGAGTTACATACTTTGCAGTACAGTTGTTTGATTTTTTTATTTCTTTTTGCTTCATGTACAGATTGTTGTTTTATTCTGAGGGGCTTTTTTTTTTTTTACGTGTTTGATAACTTGTAAAAGTAACCGGAAGTCGTGATTTCTGGGAAAGTGAAGGTGAATTTTCAAATTCAACGTTTGGTAAAGGTTTTATTTGTTAGAGTTAATCCTGTTAAAGAGGTTAAAGATGTTGTTATTTGAATTTCAATAAATTGTAGTCTTTATGATTTTTGTTATTTGATTTATGCTTTTGATTTGTTTTAATTTGTTATCACTTAGTTAGAATATGGTTAGAGGGTGCTATTTTTATGCATTCTGTTAGAGTTGTAAATGGCTATTTAAAGGCCAAGTTGAGGTTGAACAGATACACAAATTATTCTGATCAAGAATCAAATACTCCTCTTTTCTTTCAATTGGTATCAGAACTATGGCAACCAACGACGAGCAAAGCCCCACGACGCCGACATCTGTGAAGGAGACCTCATTCACCTTCAAGTACCCCATGCTGACACAGACCAACTACGCGGATTTGGCTCTCTTAATGAGAGTCAACATGCAGGCACAAGGCCTGTGGGAGGCGATCGAACCTGGAAAAGCCGACTACCGCGACGACATGATGGCCTTGTCCGTCATACTCCGTGCCGCCAGAGATGCTGCAGACATTGGCAGTGAAAGACACTGTCAAGGAAGCACGGGACGCTGTGAAGATGATGCGGATGGGGGTCAAGCACGTGCGCGAGGCCAACGCACAGAAGTTGCGCGCCGACTTCAAATCAATGAAGTTCAAGGACGGCGAGTCCGTCGAGGACTTCGCGATGCGCCTCACGGGACTCGTCAGCGACCTGCAACTACTCAGCGACGAAATGGACGACAAGAAGGTAGTTAAAAAAAAAATTCTAGTCGTTACATCCAAGTACACGGAAGTCGCCATCGTCATTGAGACTTTAATAGATCTCAAGACGCTATCAATTGAAGAGCTTATCGGTCGTCTTCTATCTTTCGAGGAGCGGTATGATCTTGGCAACAACTCAGGCGACACAAGTAGCCGCCTTCTCCTCTCTAAAGAGCAGTCGCTCGCTCGCACGAAGCAGAGGAAGGAAGGCAAGGCCTACTCCGACGGTGGCAAAAGTTGTGGTCGCAGGCACGACAAGCCAAGAGGTCGTGGTCGCTGCGACACGAATAACGACAACGATAACGCGTCCGGTGGCACGCGCGACAAGAAGGGTAAGTGCCACAATTGTGGCATCTACGACCACTGGGCGAAGGACTGCCGCAAGCCGAAGCACGATGAGCGCGCTAATCTGACGCAAGTCGACGACGATGAGCCCGCACTGCTGATGGCGCAGGAGTACACGCTCGCCGAGACCACCGTGGGCATGACCAACAATGTCGTACTCGACGAGGTGCACGCTCAGGTGCATCTGGGCCGTGAGGATGACCACGTTAAAGCATGGTACCTCGACACCGGCGCCAACAACCACATGACGGGTTACAAGGAGGTCTTCGCCAAGCTGGACACTGGAGTTACGGGCTCCATCAAGTTTGGGGACGGATCCGTCGTCGACATCTGAGGGCGTGGCACGGTGATGTTTACGTGCCAGAATTGCGAGCACCGTGCCCTCACCGGCGTCTACTTCATCCTGAAGCTACGAAGCAATATCATCAGCCATGGGCAGCTCGATGAGAACGGCTGCCAAGTCTTGATCGAAGACAACGTGCTCTCGATTCGAGATCGTCAGCAATGCCTCCTCGCCAAGGTAAAATGTGCCCGAAATCGACTATACATTCTATCTCTTGATATTGTACAACTAGTGTGTTTAGCAGCACGACTCAATGACGATGTATGGCGGTGGCACGCACGGTTCGGCCACCTCAACTTCGAAGCACTCAGAAAGTTAGCTCGTCGCAACATGGTGCACGGGCTACCACAGATCGAATACGTCAATCAAATCTGCGATAGTTGCCTTGCCGGGAAGCAGCGTCGTACGCCATTTTCGTAGGAGACCAAGTACCGTGCTGACAACCTGCTAAATCTCGTTCACGGTGATATTTGCGGGCCGATCACACCGGTGACACCCGGTGGTAAGCGCTAATTCTTGCTCCTCGTCGACGATTTCAGCCGCTACATATGGGTGATGCTACTGGGTTCGAAGGATGAAGCGCCGACAGCCATCAAACACTTTCAAGCCCAAGTCAAGGTAGAGACAGGGCGCAAACTGCGCACGCTCTGTACTGATAGTGGGGGACGAGTTCACATCCATAGCATTTGGCGAGTATTGCGGCCTCGGCATCAAACAATAACTCACAGCGTCGTACTCACCACAGCAGAACGGTATCGTCGAGCGTCGGAACTAAACGGTCGTCGCGATGGCGCGCAGCCTTCTGAAGGCAAAGGATATGCCCGGCAAGTTCTGGGGCGAGGCGGTTATGACGGCTGTCTACATCCTCAATCGCTCGCCGACACGGAGCGTCGATGGCAAGACGACGTACAAGGCATAGCACGGACACAAGCTAAGCGTGCACTTCCTCCGCATCTTCGGCTGTCTCGCACACGTCAAGGTGGTCAAGCCAAACTTACAGAAGCTAGAAGATCGCAGCAAGCACATGGTCTTCATCGGCTACGACCCCGGTACCAAGGCGTACCGGGTATACGACCCCGCCGGCAAGCGCGTGCACGTCACATGCGACGCTGTCTTCGACGAGGAAACCAAGTGTGACTGGGGTGTGCAAGACAACTTAGGTGAGATATTTACTGTTGAGTATACTATGATCCCCATACCACATGTTGAACACGTAGGCATGCAGGTGCACGGGGGTGGCGATCCATCAACACCAGTAGCACCCAATCCAGGGCCGTTGACGCCGACATCCGGGGCAGAAACATCCGACTCGGTGGTACAACATGGAGTAAAATTTGTCTCACCACCCACCAACGCCTCGGCCATGCTCGACGTCGATGACGACGGGCCACGCAAGTACAGGACCTTGGCGAGCTTGCTTGACATGACCACATTCTGCGAGCTCGATGTCGATGAGATGCTCCTCATGGTTGACGAGGGACCTGCCACTTTCTTTGAATTTGAGAAACACCGATGTTGGCACCAAGCGATGCTCGAGGAGATGAGCTCCATTGAGGAGAACCGTACATGGCACCTCGTAGACCTTCCATCCGACCACCGTCCGATCGGTTTGAGGTGGGTCTACAAGCTCAAGAAGGACGAGCACGGCGCTGTCCTCAAGCACAAGGCGCAGATCGTGGCAAAAGGCTATGTGCAAAGGCAAGGAGTAAATTTTGAGGAAGTGTTCGTATCGGTTGCTCGTCTCAAGTCCGTCCATTTGTTGATCGCACTCACCGCGCATGAGGGGTGGGCGTTGCACCACATGGACGTAAAGACGGCGTTCCTCAACGACGACCTCAAGGAGGAGGTGTACGTCGCCCAACCTCCTGGCTTTGTTATCGAAGGACAGGAGCACAAAGTGCTGAAACTTGACAAGGCACTATATGGGTTGCGGCAAGCACCAAGGGCTTAGAACACCAAGCTTGATAGTTGCCTATTGTCACTTGGTTTCCACCGGAGTATACAGGAGCACGTTGTGTATACACGCGACAAAGGTCCAGATCGCCTACTTGTGGGTGTGTACATCGACGATCTCATCATCATCGGGACGGACCCACAAGAGATTGCCAAGTTCAAGGAGGAGATGAAGGCCTTGTTCAAAATGAGTGACTTGGGATTGCTCACCTTCTACCTCGACATCTGTCACGCCCCGATCTCCTACAGGCTAATCAGCCGTCCCCGCTAGACGGGAATCACCATGCCAGCGCTCCCGCGGGACGATCGCTTCACCCATATGGACGTGATGCTGCACGAGCTTGAGCCGCGCCCGTGCAAGGTCGTGGTTCACTGGCTGGCGGTAAGGGATCTAAGCCACAGAGTCGCACAGATTGTCCGAGTGCAACGAAATTATAAACGCATAAGCGAATTGCTAACAAGTTCACTGAGTCGACAATAACGGAAGCATTGAATAACACAAGTTGAATCAAAACAAACTCTTTATTAATGTTTACAAGTGTTACAGGCGGCGTATAGCCAAGATTACAAGTCGCTCAAGCCTCTCTCTTTGAGACAGTAAAAACGTGCCAAGTGGCTATATTTATGGAATGATATAGGCGATGTTCCAATATTATATCTTGTATATGTTCTTCAGTTCCTGATGTAACGCTCCAAGGCTTCAGAGTAAACTCTATGTCTTAGCACGCACGAAGGAGACATCTATGTCGAACGAGGTTCTCCCGCACCCCTGCAAACAACCTGGTGGATTATCAGTACACGAATGCACTGGTGGGGAGGCTACTCGCCCGCTCAACAAATCCAAACACGTAACATAGGTTCCGTGCACCAACTATTTTGTTGTCTTTCTAGTTGTGCCTTAGGATCAGTTTTATGGCATATATGAAAAACCTAACTCGTATGGCAGTGCACCATGCGATATAAGAGAAAATACGACGAGACTTACCAACTTACCGATTTGTCCTTCCCTGTCCAAGGCAAGTCAAGTTAATTCAAGCACAAGCATTCATATAATGCCATCCAGGACAAATAACTTATGCAAACACAGTATTTCAGTGCGAGATTACATATCGGGTGCATGAGTTACACATAATATCAGGTGTGTTGCATATGATGCTGAAATGTTCCATACGTACAAGTATTTCATATTCATATCGTATTAGCTGATTCAGATTTCTCTTTGATGTGATGCAATGACTCGCACGTGGATAGCCGCTAAGTGATGATGACTTATCTATATGAAAAATTATCGCTGGCATAGCCAAAAAGGATCGATTAATAGTCTCGGAGCGCAGATGACGAAGGTGCATGCAACGCTTCCCTCCTTCTCAGTCAGAGATTATTCGATAGTTTCATCCAGATCGGATCGGCCCCGGTGCCCCGGAGACCACTCGTGGAACGAGATCTGAAGATCCCCCTTGATTCCAAGTGTCCGCGACACGCAGTCTTGGTCTTCCAAATCCGTAACTTGACATGATAATCCATAGTTCTTGTTCTGAACGAGAATGAGACAATCATATGGCATGATCTGTCTTTGCATAGTCTCCCTGATTAACGAGCACGAGACAATCACATAGCATGATCTGTCTTTGCATAGCCTCCTTGATCAACGAGTATTGTTCTATGAACTGTGATTCTTGTTTGGCTTGACATGATTCTCTTCAGATGTAAACTTGGTGTGATTATCATTCAGAGGTAAACTTGACATGATTTTCAATTCAGTATTCAACTTGCTTTGATGCATACCCCTGGTGCAGGGACTGCCTTGGTGACCTAACAGTCCCGGATACTTACAGGTTCATTTGCACAAAAGAGCAATTTGATAGCCTTCTGGTTAAATTGGATGCATGCACAATACGCGATAGTGTTCTTGATTGTGGCATGATTTTTGTGTGACAAGCATTGAGGCAAGGCAAAATTATAAGTTAACTTATAAGCAGGCAAACATTGCATTCATAAGGATTCACGTTAGCTTGGGCCCGAAGGTAAGCCGAGAAGTAAAACCATAAAGAAACTTCCCAAGTGACATGATCTAGGGTTGTGCAGTGTAGCAGTAAAGGAGTGCACAACGAAGAGTGTAATATTCATATTGTTCTACACGAGGCAAGCGGGGTCTTGTTGCACAAGGCAAAGGTAGCATGCAAGGGTCTGATATATAAGCAAAGTTTTATTTCCATGTTCTAACACAAGCAATATCAGTTGGGATTTTTTTTCTTAGCTAGGTGTATTGTATTCTTATTAGCATGCAGGGGGTGATTCACCTAGCGACTAGCATATATCGTTCCATATTTTAAGTGTGCTGGCTAAGCAAAGACAAGTTTACCGTAGTCACCCACCTTAGCGATGATTCGCCTCGGTCGAGGGATACTCCGAGCGAGCCTCTAAAAGCCTAAGCCGAACACCTGAAGGGACAAGTCTGGATATCCTTTGCCTCAAACGAGTATTCTCGCCTGAGCAAAGTGGGTCGGGTCGTTACACTTTTGCCGTTTGAATCGGCAGTCCGCTTGAGCGGAACGGAGTATTACATCATACACCACTCAGAAAAAGTCTCGTCCTCGAGACTTACTGAGGGCAAGCCGTTCTATCACATTATCGAATCTATCCCAAGCGTAGCAATTGGTACTACTAAATCCATTTGAATATAGTCTCCTACTCGATTCTTACGTTGTGTTGCATGTATGCTGAGTCAGTCTCATTTGCGCCTTAACGCCGGACATTGTTTAACGTGGAGCACGTTTCAATCGATCTTAATTTACGATGTAAGGCTGAGGCAAACTTATACAAGTCATTGTACTTGTTCATATGGATATTCACTTGCACTAGCATTGAGATCAACATATTGCAAGTCTGGATCGTGCATATGTTCGAAGTGCACCTCTAGTATGAGCACGCCAACCAACTTAGCGATAGCGAATTCTTAGCACTCGGGTTTCACATCTCCTTGAGTCTTGGATCATGCATGTAACACCCCGTTTCGCTTAAGCGGACTGCTAATTTAAATGACAAAAGTGCATCATCCCGACCCGCTTGCTCAGCGAGGTGACTCATTGAGGCAAGGAGGATTTCCATACTAGTCCCTTCAGGAGAACCGGCTTAGGATTTCAGAGGCTCGCACGAAGTATCACTCAACCGAGGTAAATCATCACTAAGGTGGGTGGCTACGGTAAACTTGTCTTTGCTTAGCCAGCACACATAAAATATGGATGTCTCATGCTAGTCGCTAGGTGTATCACCCCCTGCATGCTAATAAAAATATAACACACCTAAATAAGGGAATAATCCTAACTCTTATTGTTTGTGCTAGAACATAGAAATGAAACATTGCTTATATATAAACCCTTTACATGTTGCCTTTGCCTTGTGCAACCTGACCCCGCTATGCTTCGAGTAGAACGATATACATATCTTTTGTAGTGCACTGTTCACTTGTTTACACTATACGACCCTAGATCATGTTGCTCGGTAAGTCCTTTAACGAACTCACTCCTCGGCTTACCTTCAGGCCCGAGTCAACATGAATGCTTAAGTTTTCTTATGAATGCATGCTTGTCTTCTTATATGTTAACTTGTGCTCGTTGCCTTGTTCCAATGCTTGCCAAAATCGAGTAAATACTGCCTTGTATTACATTCATCTAAGTTTCTTGAAAGATTACCTATTAGTCGTTTCGTGCAAGTATGCACCTGAAAGTATCCGGGACCGTTTGGTCGCTAAGGCAGTTCCCGAACCAGGGGATTTGCACCATGAATCAATGAATCCAAGAATCACAGCTCGTAGAGCAAATAACTGAATCAACTGGCCTGGCAATCGATATACTATTGTGAACAATTATGCCTCGAACTTAAACATGATATATCCTGCCCTAAACTTGATCCTGTGCTTGGCCAGACCTGAAAGATTAGAGACTTGCATATCGCAGACAACTTGAATAAGGTGATCTTCGAATCTCAAGTTCCACGGGCGGTCACCAGGGCACCGGGGCCGATCCGATCCGGATGGAACTCTCATGTTTAGTCATCCTGTACAAAGACGGAATGGCGTGCATCGCATCATGTGCTCTCGCTACACACCATTCTTGTTAGAGACTAAAATTGGTCCTTTATGGCTATGCCAGCGATAATTGTCATATAGATAAGTCATCCTCGCTTAGCGACTATCCGCGTGTGAGTCATTGCATCAAATCGAGATAATCTGAAATGCCTGAATGATCATCGTATAACAATACTTGTGCATAAAGAGCACTTGAACATCTTATGCAACATACCTGACAAATAGTGTAAATCATGCATCTGAAACATAACCTTGCTCATGACACTCGTGTTTGCATATGCTAATGCCTTGATTCACATATATGTTGCTCTTGCTTGAATTAACATTGGTTTGCCTTGGACAGGGAAGGACAAATGGTAGGTTGGTAAGTCTCACCATATTTTCTCTTATATCGTACGACACACTGCCACACGAGTTAGGCTATTCAATCTTTGCCATGAAACTAATCCTAAGGCAATAATAGAAAGACAACTAAATAGTTGGTGCACGGAACCTATATTACGTGTTTGGATTTGTCGAGCGGGCGAGTAGCCTCCCCACCAGTGTATTCGGGTACTGATAATCCACCAGATTGCTTGCAGGGTGCAGGAGAACCTCGTTTGGTGCGGATGTCTCCTTCGTACGTGCTAAGGTGTAAAGTTCACTCTGGAGCCTTGGAGCACTGCGTTCGGAACTGAAGCACATATACAAGATATAATGTTGGAATATCGCCTATACAATCATTCCACAAATGTAGCCACTTGGCACGCTTTTATGTTTCAGAGAGAGAGGCCTGGGCGACTTGTAATCTCGGCTATACGCTGCCTGTAACACTTCTTTATATCAATAAAGAGTTTGCTTTACTTCAACTTTTGTTATTCAATGCTTTTGCTATTTTCGACTCAGTGAACTTGTTATTAATCGCTTATGCGTTTATACATTATGCTGCACTCGGACAATCTGTGCGACTCTGTGGCTTAGATCTCTTACCGCCATCCAATGAACCACGGCCTTGCACGGGCGCGGCTCACGCTCGTGCGGCATCACGCCCGGATGGGTCAAAGTGATCGTCTCGCGGGAGCGCTGGCGCGATGATTCTCGCCTAGCGGGGACGGTCGATTAGCTGCGGGAGATCGGGATGTGACAGATTGGTATCAGAGCTTGGCTATACGCCTTTGGACTTCGTTTCGAATATCTTTGTTTCGAAAGCTCGTTCATGGGTTATGGGCACACACACTCTCAATGCCTCAATGGGATGTTCCAAACAATAAGTCTAAATATGTTCAAAAGTGTATTTGAAATGATATGATTGCTTGTACGACATTATGATCAGATGGCCTTTGGGCCGACCTATGCTAGACCCTTTGGGGAATAGACTTGTGCTAAAATTTACATGATATATGCGAACCCATATGCCTATACTTGATTTCCCAACTGGTTAGCACGGAATCGAATATCGCCTGAACGGTTTGCTATGCACACCGCCTTTCGGCCAAGTTGTATTCAGTATCGTTCAGGAATAAGACAAGTCAGACTTAGAACTGCAACCGATAGAAACTTATCGAATTTATCGCTTAGCGAATATTAAGAACCGTGCTTGGATTTTGGGAATATAGCTCGAACGGTAATTCATGTCGTAGATATAAATCGAATATAACTTGCTTGGATGACTATCGAATATGGATTTAATGGGATGACTAGATTTCGAGTGGTGTATGGATCATTTAGGAACGTCCAAACGGATCCATAACTCATACGATAGTCGGATTTAACGATATTGAGAATGTCTTGAACCAAATGATAAGGCTTATATCGAATAGAATTCTCGGAAATATAAACCAACATCTTAGTTAAGATAAACTTGCTGAAACTTGAGAATTGTACGAGCGATTTTAGATTGAAACAAAAGGATTGAACTTGAATCCCATATCGCTTGAATAAGTTAGCCCGAGAATGAATACTGTGGTTCGATAAAAGATATAAATGATAATGGAATTGGCTTAAAATTGTAAGAACGATCTTAAAATCGAGTTCAAAATGATAACCTCTCGAAATTAGTCCCAAACGAGAACGGTTATCCTGCGGGAGCGCCGACGTGGTGATTCGCGTACGGCGGAGATGATCGAACTCAAGAGAACATGTTCGGTGATTATTTCAAACATACTCGATGAATAGAACGTATCAAAAATAGATAAACTTGGGCTTGAATATTTAAAACTACTTATTTGAGGAAATGTTATAAGTATATTATGAAAATTACCGAACGGTAACATTGAAGTTGGATGATTTTGCTAGACGAATCATAATCTCTGCATGAACGGACATGACTTGATGGATTTTATATATAACATGGATGAAGCGAAAGTGAAATGAATAAGGTGTCTCTATCGTGCCAAAGTTAACCATAACGTTCAAATGTTCTTGTCTTGTGCGGACGTAACTCTATGTCTGTACATGCGTGACGTCCGGGTTAGGACGATTATCCAGCGGGAGCGTTGACGTAATGATCTCGCGTCTAATAAGGGTGATTGAACTAGCGGGAGACCGGAACGTGACAACTAAATGATCGGCTTGACTTTTGGTTTGACACGATAAGATGAATTGGAAATGTAGTGAGTCGAAAGAGTTTGAGGATAAGTTAGTCTAGAACCTGAAATGAATCAAGCTTGATGGTTTTGTGAGCGAATACGTGAATCAGGTTGGTCGACTTGGGGATATAATCTAAGATTTAGAATTGAATCATGGCTTTGTGGTCTAAACTTGCAATGGAATATATAGATTCTATCAAAATATACTTGAGGAGATAGACTATACAAATCACTAGGCTTGTCCTGTAACTTGGATATTCCGAATTACCTGAACGGACTCGTCCCCCGTACAAAGGAACGTGTTATTGAGAGTAGAAAAAATATGTGCTCGATGTTTAGAAAATCTGAGTGAAACGAGCTTGGGTAGAATACCCCGTGCAAATGAACAACGGTTTGACCCTAGGAATTGGGGCGAGCATCGTGCGACAAATTTGTACGATGAATCGTGTGCTTGAACCTGTACCTGTGACCAAGTGAGCTGACCTAGCAATTAGGCAAATGACCCTGTGTTGAGTGAATAAACCTATGCAACCGACTTTATCACATTGCTTGAACAAAGCTATAGAACTGGGACAACAAGACTTAGTGTTAGACTGAGAACGATAATGTGTGCTTCATTTGACCCGAATGGGTAAACGCTAGTCGGTTGAATCGAATAGATCGTGCTTAACGATTGTGCAAATACTTGATTGAGTTGGAATAGAAAATGACTTGGAAATTTGATTGACCTTATCGAAAGTATCCTTGTGATTCATAAAACGTACCCCTGATATTTTCGAAAGTATCTTGTCCGATTTTACTATATTTAAGTTTGGTTGAATGCATATGTTTGAGGGATGCCTTGAACGCGTGCACGATCCAAGACGCAATGATATGTGAAACTCGAGTGCAAAGACTTCGCTATCGCTAAGTTGGTGAAATACATATGTTTGGAGTGCTACGAATATGTGTAGGATCCAGACTCGCGATATGCTAAACTCGAATGCTAGTGCAAGTGAATATCCTCCTGAACAAGCAGAACGACTTGTATAAGTTTGCCTCAGCCTTAGATTATCGTTTTCGATAACTGCAACGTATCCTACGTTAAGTAACTTGTCCCGCGCTAAGGTGCAACTGAGACCGACTCAGAACACACGCAACACGACGTAAGAAACGTGTAGGAGATTGTGTTCCAAATGGATTTAGTAGTACCAATAGCTACGCTTGGACTAAATTCTATAATTCGATAGAACGGCTTGCCCTCAGGAAGTCTCGAGGACGAGACTTTTTCTGAGTGGTGTATGATGTAACACCCCGTTCCGCTCAAGCAGACTGTCGATTCAAACGGTAAAAGTGCATCATCCTGACCCGCTTGCTCAGTGAGGCGACTCGTTGAGGCAAGGGGGATTTCCATACTAGTCCCTTCAGGAGAACCGGCTTAGGCTTGCAGAGGCTCGCTCGAAGTATCACTCGACCGAGGCAAATCATCGCTAAGGTGGGTGGCTACGGTGAACTTGTCTTTGCTTAGCCAACACACATAAAATACGGATGTTTCATGCTAGTCGCTAGGTGTATTACCCCATATATGCTAATAAGAATATAACGCACCTAGCTAAGGGAATAATCCCAACTCTTATTGTTTGTGCTAGAACATGGAAATAAAACATTGCTTATTAAAGACCCTTTACATGCTGTCTTTGCCTTGTGCAACCTAACCCCGCTATGCTTCGAGTAGAACAATATACATATCTTTTGTAGTGCACTATTCACTTGTTTATACTACACGACCCTAGATCATGTTGCTCGGTAAGTCCCTTAACGAACTCACTCCTAGGCTTACCTTCGAGCCCGAGTCAACGTGAATGCTTAAGTTTTCTTATGAATGCATGCTTGCCTGCTTATATGTTAACTTGTGCTCGTTGCCTTGTTTCAATGCTTGCCAAAATTGAGTAAATACTGCCTTGTATTGCATTCATGTAAGTTTCTCGGAAGACTACCTATTAGTCGTTCCGTACAAGTATGCACCTGAAAGTATCGGGGACCGTTTGGTTGCTAAGGCAGTTCCCGAACTAGGGGATTTGCACCATGAATCAATGAATCCAAGAATCATAACTCGTGGAGCAAACTACTGAATTAACTAGCCTGGCAATCGATATACTATTGTGAACAATCATGCCTCGAACTTGAACATGATATATCCTGTCCTAAACTTGATCTTGTGCCTGGCCAGACCTAAAAGATTAGAGACTTGCATGTCGCGGACAACTTAAATAAGGTGATCTTCGGATCTCAAGTTCCACGGGCGGTCAATGAGGCACCGGGGCTGATCCGATCTGGATGGAACTCTCTTATTTAGTCATGCTGCACAGAGACGGAATGGCATACAACGCATCATGTGCTCTCGCTGTACACCATTCTCGTTAGAGACTAAAATAGGTCCTTTATGGCTATGCCAGCGACAATTGTCATATAGATAAGTCATCCTCGCTTAGTGGCTATCCGCGTGCGAGTCATTGCATCGCATCGAGATAATCTGAAATGCCTGAATGATCATCGTATAACAATACTTGTGCATAAAGAGCACTTGAACATCTTATGCAATACACCTGACAAATAGTATAAATCGTATATCCGAAACATTACCTCGCTCACGACACTCGTGTATGCATATGCTAATGCCTTGATTCACATATATGCTGCTTTTGCTTGAATTAACATTGGTTTGCCTTGGACAGGGAAGGACAAATGGTAAGTTGGTAAGTCTCGTCGTATTTTCTCTTATATCGCACGGCACACTGCCACACGAGTTAGGCTATTCAATCTTTACCATGAAACTGATCCTAAGGCAATACTAGAAAGACAACTAAATAGTTGGTGCACGGAACCTATATTACATATTTGGATTTGTCGAGCGGGCGAGTAGCCTCACCACCAGTGCATTTGTGTACGGATAATCCACCAGATTGCTTGCAGGGTACGGGAGAATCTCGTTCGGTGCGGATGTCTCCTTCGTGCGTGCTAAGGCATAAAGTTCACTTTGGAGCCTTGGAGCGCTGTATCCGGAACTGAAGCACATATACAAGACATAATGTTGGAACATCATCTATACAATCATTCCACAAATATAGCCACTTGGCACGCTTTTATGTTTCAGAGAGAGAGGCTTGAGCGACTTGTAATCTCCGCTATACGCCGCCTGTAACACTTCTTTATATCAATAAAAAGTTTGCTTTACTTCAACTTATGTTATTCAATGCTTCCTCTATTGTCTACTCAGTGAACTTGTTATCAATCGCTTATGCGTTTATACATTCTGCTGCACTTGGACAATCTGTGCGACTCTGTGGCTTAGATATCTTACCGTCATCCAATGAACCACGGCCTTGCACGGGCGCGGCTCACGCTCGTGCGGCATCACGCCCGGATAGGTCAAAATGATCGTCTCGCGGGAGCACTGGTGCGATGATTCTCGTCTAGCGGGGACGGCCAATTAGCATGTGAGAGATTGGGGCACGATAGTGCATACGTTCAAGGCGGCCCTGAAATACATACATTCAACCAAACTTAGAGATAGTAAAATCAGACAAGCTACTTGCAAAAATCTCAAGGGTTCTCGTCTTATTGAATCATGAGAATACTTCCAATAGGGCCAATCAAATCCATATCACTTTCCTTTCCAACTTAATCTCAAGTATTTACACTACAGTTAAGCACGATCTATTCGGTTTACCGACTAGCGTTCATCCGTTCGGGCCAACATAGCACGCGTTACCGTTCCCAATCTAACCCTAAGTCTTGATGCTCCAGTTGTGAAGCTTTATTCAAGCAATATGGTAAAGTCGGTAACACAGGTTTATTCTCTCGGCACAGGATCGTCTGCCTAATTGCTAGGTCAGCTCACAAGGTCATAGGTACATATTCAAGCACACGATACATTGTGCAAATTCGTCGCACGATGCTCGCCCCAATTCCTAGGGTCAAACCATTGTTCATTTGTACGAGGTATTCTACCCAAGCTTGTTTCACTCAGATTTCTAAACATCGAGCACTGATTTTTCTACACTCAATAACATGTTCGTTTACACGGGGGTTTGAGTCCGTTCAGTAAAATCCACAGTATATCCAAATTGCAGGACAAGCCGAGTAATTTGCATAGTCTATCCCTCCAAACATGTTTTGATAGAATCCCTATCCATTTCAAGCCTAGTCCACCAAGCCAAGATTCGATTCTAACCCTTTATTCATAACTCCAATTCGTTCAACCTGATTCATATATTCGTTCACGAAACCATCAAGCATGATTTATTTTATTCGGTTCTAGGTTAACTTGTCCATCGAAATATTTTCAATCACTTACATTCTAAACTCGTCTTATTGTGTCGAACCAAAAGTCAAGACGATCCATAAGTTGTCACGCTCCAGTCTCCCACAAGTTCGATCACCCTCGTTGGACGTGAGATCATCACGTCAACGCTCCCGTTGGATAATTATCATAATTCGGGCGTGACGCATGTACGAGCATAGAGTTATGCTAGCACAAGACAAGAACGTTTGAATGTTATGGTTATCTTCGGCACGATCGAGACACCTTATTATTTTTACCAAGTCATGTTCGTTCATGCAGTAATTATAATTTTGTCTAGTAAAATCATCCAACTTTAATGTTACCTTTTGGTAAATCGTCCATAGTCTCACTACTATCATTCCTCAAGCAACTAGTTTAAAATATTCATGTCCATGTCCATTCAAATTTTTGATACAATCCATTCATCGAGTTCGTTTGGAATAATCACCGAACATGTTCCCATGAGTTCGATCATCCCTGCTGTACATGAAATTACCACGCCGACGCTCCCGCAGGATGACCGTTCTCGTTGGGACTGATTTTGAATGTTATCACTTCGAACTAGATTTCAAGATCGTTCTTCCAATCTCTAAGCAAAATCCATCATCGTTTATCTCTTTCATCAGAATACAATATCTTTGGGCTAACTTATATTCGAGCGATATTGTATTCAAGTTCAGTCCGGTTGTTTCAATCTGAATTTGCTCGTACGATCCTCTAAGTTTCCAACAAGTTTACTTAACCAAGATATTGATTTCCCATTCCACAATCCCAATTTGATATAAGCCTTATCATTTATTTAAGACAATCTCAAATCATTCAATCCGATTATCGCACGAGACTTTATGAATTCGCTTGGACATTTTTAAATAATCCATACACCACTCAAAATTGAGTCATCCAATGAAATCCATATTCGATAGTCATCTAAGCAACTATATTCGATTCGTAACTTCCGACACGAAATACTGTTCGAGCTATTACCCAAAGTCCAAACACAATTCTTAATATTCACCTAAGCGAAAATCTGATAATGTTTCTATCGATTGGGCATTCTAAGTCTGACTTGCCTTATTCCTGAACGATATCTCATTTTTTTTTCAACTTAGCTTGTACCAAGGGTCTTGGCGCACGAACTCTACACAACTTAGCCGAAAGGCTGTGTGCAAAGCTAACCGTTCGGGAAATATTTGATTCCGTACACTAACAAGTTGGGCAAATATTGTATTGGTATCGGGTTTGCACATAAGTCGCACTTCTAACACGAGTTTATTCCCGAAGGAACTGGCACAGGTTGGCACAAAGGCCAGTCGCATTACAATTTCCAGACAAGCAATCATACCATTCTCATATACTTTTCGAAAGTATTTAGACTCATTGTTGGAACATTCTGTTTGGGACATTGAGAGAGAGTGTGCACATAACCCTCGAACGAGCTTTCAAAACTGAGAAATCGAAACGAAGTCCAAAGGCGTATAGCCAAGCTCTGATACCAATCTGTCATGCCCCGATCTCCCATAGGCTAATCGGTCGTCCCCGCTAGGCGGGAATCACCGAGCCAGCGCTCCCGCGGGATGATCGCTTCACCCATCTGGACGTGATGCCACACGAGCTTGAGCCACGCCCGTGCAAGGCCGTGGTTCATTAGCTGGCGGTAAGGGATCTAAGCCACAGAGTTGCACAGATTATCCCAGTACAGCGGAATTATAAACGCATAAGCAAATTGGTAACAAGTTCACTGAGTCGACAATAGTGGAAGCATTGAATAACACAAGTTGAATCAAAATAAACTCTTTATTGATGTTTACAAGTGTTACAGGCGGCATATAGTCAATATTACAAGTTGCTCAAGCCTCTCTCTGAAACAGTAAGAACGTGCCAAGTGGCTACATTTGTGGAATGATATAGGCGATGTTCCAACATTATGTTTCGTATATGTGCTTCAGTTCCTGACACAACGCTCCAAGGCTTCAGAGTAAACTCCATGCCTTAGCATGCACGAAGGAGGCATCCGTGCCGAACGAGGTTCTCCCGCACCCCTGCAAACAACCTGGTGGATTATCAGTACACGAATGCACTGGTGGGGAGGCTACTCACCCGCTCAATAAATCCAAACACATAATATAGGTTCCATGCACCAACTATTTTATTGTCTTTCTAGTTGTGCCTTAGGATCAGTTTTATGGCATATATGAAAAGCCTACTCGTGTGGCAGTGCGCCGTGTGATATAAGAGGAAACACGGTAAGATTTACCAACTTACCGATTTGTCCTTCCCTTTCCAAGACAAACCAAGTTAAGTCAAGAACAAGCATTCATATAATGCCATCCAGGGCAAATAACTTATGTAAACACAGTATTTCAGTGCGAGATTACATATCAGGTGCACGAGTTACACATAATATCAAGTGTGTTGCATATGATGCTAAAATGTTCCATACATACAAGTATTTCATATTCATATCGTATTAGTTGATTCAGATTTCTCTTTGATGCGATTCAATGACTCACACGCGGATAGCCGCTAAGCGATGATGACTTATCTATATGAACAATTATCGCTGACATAGCCATAAAGGACCGATTAATAGTCTCGGAGCACAGATGACAAAGGTACATGTGTCACTTCCATCATCCCACTCAGTCAAAGATTATTCGATAGTTCCATCCAGATCTGATCAGCCCCGGTGCCCCGAAGACCGCCCGTGGAACGAGATCTGAAGATCCTCCTTGATTCCAAGTTGTCTGCGACACGCAGTCTTGGTCTTCCAAATTCGTAACTTGACATGATAATCCATAGTTCTTATTCTGAACGAGAATGAGACAATCACATGGTATGATATGTCTTTACAAAGTCTTCTTGATCAACGAGCACGAGACAATCACATAGCATGATTTGTCTTTGCATAGTCTTCTTGATCAACGAGCATTGTTCTATGAACTGTGATTTTTGTTTGGCTTGACATGATTCTCTTCAGATGTAAACTTGGTGTGATTATCATTCAGAGGTAAACTTGACATAATTTCCAGTTCAAGTATTCAACTTGCCTTGATGCATACCCCTGGTGCGGGGACTGCCTTGGTGACCTAACAGTCCCGGATACTTACATGTTCATTTGCACAAAAGAGCTATTTGATAGCCTTCTGTTAAATCGGATGTATGCACAATACACAATAGTGTTCTTGATTGTAGCATGATTTTTATATAACAAGCATTGAGGCAAGGCAACATTACAAGTTAACTTATAAGCAGGCAAACATTGTATTCATAAGGATTCATGTTAGCTTGGGCCCGAAGGTAAGCCGAGAAGTGAAACCGTAAAGGAACTTCCCAAGCGACACGAAGAGTGCACAACGAAGAGTGTAATATTCATATCGTTCTACTCGAGGCAAGCGGGGTCTTGTTGCACAAGGCAAAGGTAGCATGCAAGGGTCTGATATATAAGCAAAGTTTTATTTCCATGTTCTAACACAAGCAGTATCAGTTGAGATTTTTTCCTTAGCTAGGTGCATTGTATTCTTATTAGCATGCAGGGGGTGATTCACCTAGCGACTAGCATGTATCATTCCATATTTTAAGTGTGCTGGCTAAGCAAAGACAAGTTCACCGTAGCCACCCACCTTAGCGATGATTCGCCTCGGTCGAGGGATACTCCGAGCGAGCCTCTGAAAGAATAAGACGAACACCTGAAGGGACAAGTGTGGATATCCTTTGCCTCAAACGAGTATTCTCGCCTGAGCAAAGTGGGTCGGGTCGTTACACTTTTGCCGTTTGAATCGGCAGTCCGCTTGAGCGGAACGGGGTATTACAACATCAAGGTGCAGCAGTCCAATGGCTTCATCACCCTCAGTCAGGAGGCATATGCGCTCAAAATCTTGGAGAAGAGTGGCATGGTGGATTGGAACCTGTGCCATATCCCCATGAAACCAAGGTTCAAGCTAAGCAAGGTGAGCTCATCCCCTCCGACTGGCGCCACATCCTACAGGAGCATCGTCGGGAGCCTCCGTTACTTGGTGCACACGCACCCAAACATCTCGTACGCGGTGGGCTACGTAAGTCAGTTAATGGAGAATCTGACCACCTTGCTGCCGTCAAGCGCATCCTTCGCTAGGTCGCCGACATATGTCACTTTGGTTATCGCTACGCAAAGAAGGTGAAGGAACCACGGCTGATCGGCTACAGCGACAGTGACATGGCTGGTGATATCGACACCCACAAGAGCACCACTGGCGTGTTATTCTTCCTCGATCGTAGCCTCATTAGCTGGCAATCTCAGAAGCAGAAGGTCGTGGCATTGTCATCCTGCAAGGTCGAGTACATTGTCGCGACAACGACGGCATGCCAAGGCATTTGGCTTACAAAACTCCTTGGTGACTTGAAGAACAAGGATGCCGGCAACGTCATGCTCAAGGTAGACAACAAGTCTGATATCTTCCTCGGCAAGAATTTTGTCTTCCATGACCGAAGCAAACATATTGATACAAGGTATTATTTCATTCGGGAGTGTGTCGAGAGAGGGAAGGTTAAGGTCGAGTACATCAACACTGAAGAGCAGCTCGCAGACATTCTTACCAAGGCGCTCGGATGAGTCAAGTTCATTGAGATGAGACAGAAGCTCGGCGTAGAGGTGAATCTCATGCAACAGGCTTAGGGGGTGATTTGTTAGAGTTAATCCTGTTGAGGAGGTTGAAGAGGTCGTTATTTGGGTTTCAATAAATCCTAGTCTTTAGGATTTTTGTTATTTGATCTATGCTTTTGATTTGTTATCACTTAGTAAGAATATGGTTAGATGGTGCTAATTTTATGCATTCTGTTAGAGTTGTAAATGGCTATTTAAAGGCCAAGTTGAGGTTGAACAAATACACAAATTATTCTCATAAAGAATCAAATACTCCTATTTTTTTTTTAGTATTTGGAAGGGGAAGAAGGGATTGTCTGACATATTCAATTCTTGTCCCCTCAAAAATCCTACTATCCACTTCCTGACTCCACACTAGGATGCGGGCTGAAGTAAAGCAAAAAAATATTTTTAGGTTATAACTGCAGGGACTGACCTCCGGGTGGCAGGGCGGTCGTGACAACGGAGGGCGGTAGCTGCTGCAACGTTGACATGGTTGTGCGTGATGAAGCCGGTGGCCTCTCAGCATTGACGACGGAAGGGACCGACCTCCAGGTCGTTGACAGCTAGTGACGCCTGAGGACGAGAACGGCCGGAGCTTCCTCGGCATGGGTGGCAGGAGTGTCACGCCCCAGTCCCAAAATATCGAGGGACTAGACACGTGGCAATGGCCAGCAGCACCCACTGATGGACAAACCCAATTTAATGGATCCATCAGGGCGTACTTAAGCTGTAAAATAAAGTCTACTAAAATATGCCATAAACTAATCTCATCCATAGAAGATAAATATGATCAACAGCAATAAGAAATAAAAATCAACAACCAGTCTCAAGAAAGTACTTCGGGGAACAACCCGATATAAATCTGATACAATGGTTCAACAGACCAAAACATAAATGTCTGAATAAAGTAGATACTGAGTATGAAACACAGATACTCAGAAAAATTCTTCAGCCATCACCTCGTCCTCGAGAATTGGTACAGCTCCTGTATCAACTCCTGCTCCTGCTTCTGTTGCTGTCCCATAAACCTCGGGATAGAAATCCTCTGCTAAACCTGGGGACATCATCCGGAATCCAGGTCCTCAGGGGACATAGCAAGGTACAAAATAATACAAGCCAAAATAAATGCAGTGCAATAGTAAATGAAATAAATAGGGTAAATATATAACCATCTATGTGAAATGCAAGTGAGAGCATCACTAGTACTCAGGCTGAGACCGCTACAAGCTCTGTGTCGGGGAGCCGGGTAGCAGTAATATCACGTAATGGGCCTAGCTCTGATGTAGAATTTACAGCCTCACAATAATAAATATATATAAATAAAACAGACTATAGCCTGTGTGTCTCTCCCCACCCAATGTAACCACACGTCTCATGTCCATAACGTTTCATGTCCATGTCACGCGAGGTCATAGCTAATACAATAAGTTATATAATATCTATGAATATAATGTCTAGGTCACAATCCTGCAACCTACACAGAATCACCTTGAATATTTTAGGAAGATTCTGTCTCGTGAATAGTATCAGGTGTCCTGGGTATGACGTACTTGATAATGCAAGCACGAGAATGTAAAGGGTCACGATATCCATCTCTAGGTGACGTTACACAACTCCGCGTACGGTGTTGGCACCAAAATATTATTCGGACGCTAAGTAAGTCACACGGTCCTAGGTTAAGCATGTACAAAAATTAATTTAAGTCAAAGAAATAATAACAAAACTGCAAAGTTGGCAAGGTACACTTGCCTGGGGTTTGAATACCAACAGCTGCCCCTGTATCAGTGGATTCTGCAGGTACTCCTCCAAAAGCTGTAATAAACATCACCAACAGGTTCAGAAAATATTAAATAGATAGAAATGTCTGTCCTTGAGTCCAATTTGGACACAAGAACAAAAATCATATTTTCTGGTCAAAGCGGGGTCCACCTGTGGCCCGCTTCGCACCAAAAATGTGTCAGAACCAATATTCTCCAAATTTGTCCACCTTAGTGTCAATAAGTCCAGAACGATGATACGAATCCAACGAAACTTCCAGAATTGGATTCCGATGAGCCGGTCACAAAATCGCCCGTCAAGTGGAGCCGCGGGGCCCACTATACGCGATTTTGTCAACGTTCTCAGAATTGAACCAAACTTGGGTCATAGGACCAGCGTATTGCTACGAGTCTGTTGGCCCAAGTTTAGTTTCGATCCGATGTGTGTATGCAAAGTTACAACGTGTTCTAGAACAGGGCCGATACGGGGCATTGTCGGCGGATACGCGTTGATTCCGATGTGCACGCACATCCAAATCAATTTCTGCAAAATCTCGCACGTCCGTATCAACGACGCGCCCCTTTCAGTGAAGACCGTACACGACCGAGTCCTCCCGTTTGGCGGGGCGTACTCAGTTTTAGGGAAAATGGGGTATTTATTTTCCTATTTTTGGATCGCGGTTCGCGATCGCCACCGGACGTGACACACCGAGCGGGTTGCACGGGCATCGAGAGGGTCACGCAGGGTTCACGTCACAATAGACGGAATAGGAAATGGGGCAGTGAGGAGAGAGGAAAGGGTACCTGAACAGGGCTACGCAAAACTGGGTTTTCTCGTATTGCACAGGACTGTGCTGTGTCCGGGTTAGGGTTTCGTCGACAAGCCGGAGCTGGAGGAGGGCCTAGAGGGCCGGGCTTCACCGGAGGGAGGCGCTGGTATCGTCGGCTCGTCGGAGGCGACTCAGGCGGAGGCAAAGCCGCTCGGGGACAGCGCCGGAGGCTCGAGGCGGCGCTGGAACTAGGGTGCTGCGGGGGCTCTGGTCGTCGAGTCGGCTGTGGGTCGGGGAGACGGTGAGGAGAGGGCGGCTGGGGCTAGGATAGGGGAGACGGTGAGGAGAGGATTATATAGAGGTAGCCGGAGAAGAAAAGGGTTTTGGGGTTAGGGTTTTAGATGGGTTAACGGGTCCGGGTCGGGTTCAATTAGCGATCTGACCCGACCCGTTAAGAGTTGGGTTCGGTTCGGTTTAACTTGTTTTGGTTTGGCTTGGTTCAGTTGAACCGGATTTATTTCTAGGGTTTAATTAGGGTTAATTACAACTTAGTTTCTAGGTCTTTAAAAATATTTTTAGGGTCCAATAAATTCCCGGAAAATTACCATATGGTTAGTTTTTTATTTTACACCTAAAATATTATTTTTATAATATTTTAATATTAAGTAACATCATTTAAAATTATTTTAAAAATTCAAAATACCCTGGTTTTATTTAGAAAAAAATAGAAAATATATAAAAATTTCTTTAAATTCATTTTTTTAAATTTCTAAAAATTCAGGTGATTACAATCTACCCCCCTTAAGAAGATTGCGTCCTTGCAATCAAAGAATAAACTAATAAAGGAAAAGAACTATAGGAATTACAAGAATGCTTAGGTTATACCTGCATCTGCGAACAAGTGAGGATAACGCTGGCGCATGATATCCTCTCGTTCCCATGTAGATTCGCCAGGAGAGTGATATTTCCAAGCTACACGAACCAGTCTAATTGTCTGTCCTCGCAATATTTTCTCACTGATGTCGAGTATGCCAACTGGTTATTCTTTATATCTCAGGCTAGGGCCCACTGCGATCTCAGAATGATTGACTACGTGACTTGGGTCAGTCACGCACCTTCTCAGCTATGAGACATGGAATACATCATGCACTCCCTCTAAGGATGGAGGTAATGCAAGACGATAAGCCACCTCACCAATGCACTCTAGAATATCAAATGGCCCGATGTACCTTGGGATCAACTTGCCTCTGCTCCCAAATCTAATAATACCTCGAGTGGGTAAAATCCTCAAGAATACGTGCTCTCCTTCTTTGAACTCCAGGGGACGTCTGTGTGTATCAGCCTAATACTTCTGTCTGTCCTGAGCTGCACGAAGATGATTCTGAATTTGTTTTACCTTCTCCACTGTCTGCATTACCAACTCTGGACCCAGTATTTGACGCTCACCAACATCACTCCAGCATATCGACGATCTGCACTTTCTACCGTACAACGCCTCGAATGGTGCCATCTGGATGCTTGCCGGATAACTGTTGTTGTAAGAGAACTCCACCAAGTGCAAATGATCTTTCCAAGACCCTCCAAAGTCTAGCATACACGATCGCAGCATATCCTCCAAGATCTGAATCGTGCGCTCCGATTGACCATCTGTCTGTGGATGGTAAGCAGTGCTGAATTTGAGTCGGGTGCCAAGACTATCTTGCATGCTTTGCCAAAAATGAGATATAAATCTTGAATCACGATCCGACACAATACTAACCGGCACTCCATGTAATCTTACAATTTATCATATATACATGTCGGCTAGTACCTCCGTGGACTATCCAACTCTAAATGGCAAGAAGTGTGCCGATTTAGTTAGTCGATCCACGATAACCCATACAGCATCTTTTCCACTGGACTTCTTGAAAATCCTGTGACGAAATCCATAGTGATATGTTCCCACTTCCATTTTGGTATGGGAAGCGGCTGCAACATACCAGCAGTCCTTTGATGCTCGGCCTTTACTTACTGGCATACTAAATATTTTGCCATAAATTGTGCAATCTCCCTCTTTATTCTATGCCACCAATAGTACTGCCTTAAATCTCTGTACATCTTTGTTCCTCCTGGATGAATAGAGTACATAGAGCTATGTGCTTCAGTCATTAACTCCTGTCTTAATTCTCCATTTGGAACATATAGGCGATTTTCGTACCTCAATGTCCCATCCTCATGTATGCGAAGTCCCGTCTACATGCCTCCTTCTGTCTTCTCTTTAAGTCTTCAAAATCTAGCATCAGTGGGCAATGTCTCTTTAATCCTTTCCACAAGTGACGACTTAACTTCGAGATTAGCCAGCAAGCCACTTTGTCTTGGTAAAACAACCTCTATCTGGAGCTCCTGTAGATCTTTCAATAGCTGAGGCTGCATCGTTAAGAAATAAGTCGTGGGCTTCCGGCTGTGTGCGTCTGCTACGACATTCGCTTTTCCCGGGTGATACTGTAGATCTATATCAAAGTCTACCATCAACTCAAGCCAACGTCTCTGTCTCATGTTGAGCTTCTTCTGAGTATATACATACTTCAGACTCTTATAATCAGTAAAGATTTCTACCTTCTCTCCATAAATATAGTGCCTCCAAATCTTCAGTGCAAATATTACTGCAGCTAGCTCAAGTTCGTGCGTTGGGTAGTTCTACTCATGGACCTTCAACTGTCTTGATCCATAAGCGATAACTTTGCCATGTTGCATCAAAACACATCCTAGTCCACTACCTGACGCATCACTATAAACAACAAAACCTCCTAACCCTGAAGGAAGAGTCAAGACAGGTGTTGTTGTCAATCGCCTTTTCAATTCTTCAAAGGCCTTCTGGCAATCTTCTGTCCATGCAAACTCCTAGTCCTTACGTGTTAACTTCGTCATAGGCTCCACAATTCTTGAGATTTCTACGAACCTCCGGTAATATCCAGCAAGTCCGAGAAAACTTCTCGTTTCTACAACTAATATAGGTGTAGGCCAAGTTTCTATCGCAGCAACCTTCTCTGGATCAACTGAAAGTCCTTCTCCTAAGATGATATATCCCAGAAAAGGCACCATATCCATACAAAACTCACATTTACTGAGTTTGGCATATAACTTCTCCTGCCTCAACGTCTCTAGCACAATTCTGAGATGCTCCTCGTGCTCTTTGTGGCTCTTGGAATATACTAGAATATCATCAATAAACATAACCATAAATTTGTCCAAGTACTGATGAAAAACTCTGTTCATCAAACTCATGAACATAGCTGGCGCGTTGGTTAAACCAAACGGCATTACTAAGAACTCATAATGTCCATACTTGGTCCTGAAGGCTGTCTTCGGTATATCCTCCTTCCTCACTCTAATCTGGTGATAACCGGATCTAAGGTCAATCTTCGAGAATACCCTAGCACCACTCAATTGATCGAATAAGTCATTAACGTGTGGTAAGGGATACCGGTTCTTAATGGTTACAGTGTTTAGTGTCCTGTAATCAATGCACAGGCGTACTGTTCCATCCTTCTTCGGTACAAATAGTATGGGTGCTCCCCAAGGTGAAACACTGAGCCGAATAAAATCCTTCTCCAGAAGATCATCAACTTGTTCCTTCAATTCCACCAACTCCTTAGGTGCTAGCTGATATACTGATGAAGTGATAGGCTCTGCTCCTGGAGTTAAGTCTATTGTGAATTCTATTTCCCGATCAGGGGGTAAACCTGGAAGATCATCAGGAAATACATCCACAAACTCTGATATGACTCTTGGGTAACCTGACTCCCCTTCTACAGATAGTACCCTAAGAGTAGGCTAAACACCTTGCTCTATAGCTCCCCGAAGAAACTCAAACTCTAGATGTCCAGGTGGTCTAAATATAACCCGTCCAAGTCAGCAATCTAGGGTCGCATGGTACTGACTTAACCAATCCATACCAAGTACAACATCATAACCCGACATAGAAAAGATTAGAAATTGAGCTCGCATCTCTCTTCCACATACTACTACCGAACAAGATCTACATATGTCACTAACTGGGATAATTCTGCCTCCCGTAAGAATTCTCTTAGTCTTCGGAAGAGGTGCGGTATCTACTCTATGGGTGGCTACGAAGCTAGCAGCTATGAATGAATGCGATACTCCAAAATCAAATAAAGCTATAGCAGGTAATGAAGCTACTAATATAGTACCTGCTATAACTTCTCCTGCAGTAGCTTTCTCCTTAATAGCCAATGCAAATGCTTGTTCTCGTCCCTGAGCTGGACCTCTCTACTGCCGAGCCTGCTGAAATAGTGCTGCCTGTGATACCAGTGGTGGTCTCTGCTGATACCCTCCTGGGGCTGGTGGTCTGACTCCTCCAACTTCCGTCTGTGGTGCTCCCAATGCTGGATAAGCTGGCCTTGGTGCAGGTAAAGCTAGTCTTGGTGCTCCCTCTCTGTGTTCAGAGCAGTCTTTGGTTGTATGCTGGTTAGATCTGCAAATCAGGCATAGTCCCAACTTGCGTTTGCACTCCCTCTCGATATGGCCGACCTTGCCACAGTAGTGACAAGTAGGAAGACATATGGCCCTAGGTGCTGCTCTCTCTAGTAGATTTCTCTGGGGTCGTTTTATAGAATCCTCCTGTGATGCTCTGGATGGTGTTGATGTAAATGGCCGCTTCAGACTTGACTCCCTTCTAGTGACACGCTCCATGCGTTGTGCTACAGCAAGGACGTCGGTATACGATGTAGGTACAACAGATCCGATCAACCTCTGGAGCTCAAACTTGAGTCTGTCAAAGAACTTCTCCGTTCTCTTCTTCGGTAGGAATTAGAGAAGGGACAAAGCGACTCAGGCGAATGAATTCAGCATTGTACTCTTCCACCGACATATTGCCTTGGATAAGGCGGTTGAACTTGTCTCGGAGTTCCGACCGAGCAACAGCTGGGATATATATCTCTTGGAAGAGTCTGGATAACTCTTCCCAAGTGACTCGGTCCTGTCCTAGCCTCCTCTCTTCTGATAGCCACCAATGATGTGCATTGTCAGTCAACTACATCATGACAGCAGTCATCCATCTCTCCCTCGGAAGTTCAGCTGCTTTCAACTGGTGTTGTGTGTTCGTGAGCCACTCGTGAACTTCAGTTGGCCCCTCATTGCCAGAAAAGGTACGAGGCTTGAGCTGACAAAAATTAGCGATAGATCCCGTCGCTGGTCGCCTAGCTGGTGGGTTCGCCTGCTCTAATGCGGTTACTAGGCTGGTTCTCAAATACTCTGCCTCATGACGCCGAGCCTCTTGTTGAACCTGCTGTTGGGCTTGCATCATGGCATAAAATATTTGAAACATCTGTTGCCCGTCCATGGCTTGCCCTGGTGGAAAAACAGGCATCGGTGGAGTGAACTGTGGCGGAGGTGGGAGGTCATCACGCCGGAACCTTGAATTATGCTGGCCGGCTTGATCGCTTTGAGAAGATTATCCTCTATTCTCTGGGGTCACTCCTTCTTCATAGGTAACCACAGCATCGTGTGGCTTACCCAAGGGATTCTCATCTCTGATTCTTGGATCCATTACTCTCCATCTAAAAAAATAAACTATAAGAACGCGTAGAGGAATCAACGCAGGATGCAAATCAAGTAATTAATTCGAATTCGATATAGAGTTCAAAAATGATTCAAACAATGGATGAGATCCTATAACTTATCCTATCCTTAGTGCAGGCTTGCTCGGTCCCTAAGTTGAAACCGAACGATTTAGTCGTAGACCTGCATGGGCCACCACAAAAACTATGTCACGCCCCAGTCCCAAAATATCGAGGGACTAGACACGTGGCAATGGCCAGCAGCACCCACTGATGGACAAACCCAATTTAATGGATCCATCAGGGCGTACTTAAGTTGTAAAATAAAGTCTACTAAAATATGCCACAAACTAATCTTATCCATAGAAGATAAATATGATCAACAGCAATAAGAAATGAAAATCAACAACCAGTCTCAACAAAGTACTTCGGGGAACAACCCGATATAAATCTGATACAATGGTTCAACAGACCAAAACATAAATGTCTGAATAAAGTAGATACTGAGTACGAAACACAGATACTCAGGAAAAGTCTTCAGCCATTACCTCGTCCTCGAGAATCGGTACAGCTTCTGTATCAACTCCTGCTCCTGCTTCTGTTGCTGTCCCGTAAACCTTGGGATAGAAATCCTCTGCTAAACCTGGGGACATCATCCAGAATCCAGGTCCTCAGGGGACATAGCAAGGTACAAAATAATACAAGCCAAAATAAATGCAGTGCAATAGTAAATAAAATAAATAGGGTAAATATGTAACCATCTATGTAAAATACAAGTGAGAGCATCACTAGTACTCCGGCTGAGACCGCTACAAGCTCTGTGTCGGGGAGCCGGTAGCAGTAATATCACGTAATGGGCCTAGCTCTGATGTAGAGTCTACAGCCTCACAATAATAAATATATATAAATAAAACAGCCTGTAGCCTGTGTGTCTCTCTCCACCCAATGTAACCACACGTCTCATGTCTATAACGTCTCATGTCTATGTCACGCGAGGTCATAGCTAATGCAATAAGTTATATAATATCTATGAATATAATGTCTATGTCACAATACTGCAACCTACACAGAATCACCTTGAATATTTTAGGAAGATTCTGTCTCGTGAATAGTATCAGGTGTCCTGGGTATGACGTACTTGATAATGCAAGCACGAGAATATAAAGGGTCACGATATCCATCTCTAGGTGACGTTACACAACTTCGCGTACGGTGTTGGCACCCGAATATTATTCGGACGCTAAGTAAGTCACACGGTCCTAGGTTAAGCATGTACAACAATTAATTTAAGTCAAAAAAATAATAACAAAACTCTAAAGTTGGCAAGGTACACTTGTCTGGGGTTTGAATACCAATAGCTGTCCCTGTATCAGTGGATTCTGCAGGTACTCCTCTAAAAGCTGTAATAAACATCACCAACAGGTTCAAAAAATATTAAATAGCTAGAAATGCCTGTCATTGAGTCCAATTTGGACACAAGGACAAAAATTACATTTTATGGTCAAAGCAAAGTCCACATGTGGTCCGCTTCGCACCAAAAATGTGTCAGAACCAATGTTCTCCAAATTCGTCCAACTTAGTGTCAACAAGTCCATAACGATGATACGAATCCAACGAAACTTCCAGAATTGGATTCCGATGAGCCGGTCACGAAATTGCCCGTCAAGTGGAGCCGTGGGGCTCACTATACGCGATTTTGTCAACGTTCTCAGAATCGAACCAAACTTGGGTCACAGGACCATTGCTACGAGTCCGTTGGCACAAGTTTTATTTCGATTCGATGTATGTACACAAAGTTACATCGTGTTCTGGAATAGGGTCGATATGGGGCGTTGTCGGCGGATACGCGTTGATTTTGGTGTGCACGCACATTCAAATAAATTTCTGTGAAATTATGCACGTCTCTATCAACGACCCGCACCTTTCAGTGAAGACCTCACGCGACCAAGTCGTCCCGTTTGGCGGGGCGCACTCAGTTCCGGAGAAAATAGGGTATTTATTTTTCTGTTTTTGGATCACGGTTCGCGATCGCCACAGGATGCGACACACCGAGCGGGTTGCACGGGCATCGAGAGGATCACGCAGGGTTTGCATCACAACAGACGGAACGGGAAATGGGACAGTAAGGAGAGAGGAAAGGGTACCTGAACAGGGCTACGCAGAACTGGGTTTTCTCGTGTCCGCGAGGCGACACGACACAATACTGCACAGGACTGTGCTGTGTCCGGGTTAGGGTTTCGTCGACAAGCCGGAGCTGGAGGAGGGTCTAGAGGGCCGGGCTTCGCCGGAGGGAGGCGCTGGTGTCGTCGGCTCGTCGGAGGCGACTCAAGCGGAGGCAAAGCCGCTCGGGGACAGCGCCGGAGGCTCGAGGCGACGCTGGAACTAGGGTGCTGCGGGGGCTCTGGTCGTCGAGTCGGCTGTGGGTCGGGGAGACGGTGAGGAGAGGGCGGCCGGGGCTAGGGCAGTGGAGACGGTGAGGAGAGGATTATATAGAGGTAGCCGGAGAAGAAAATGGTTTCGGGGTTAGGGTTTCAGATGGATTAACGGGTCCGGGTCGGGTTCAATTCGGATCCGACCCGACCCGTTAAGAGTTGGGTTCGGTTCGGTTCAACTTGTTTTGGTTTGGCTTGGTTCAGTTGAACCGGATTTATTTCTAGGGTTTAATTAGGGTTAATTACAACTTAGTTTCTGGGTCTTTAAAAATATTTTCAGGGTCCAATAAATTTCCAGAAAATTAACCTATGTCTAGTTTTTCATTTTACACCTAAAATATTATTTCATAATATTTTAATACTAAATAACATCATTTAAAATTATTTTAAAAATTCAAAATACCTTGGTTTTATTTAGAAAAAACAGAAAATATATAAAAATTTCTTAAAATTCATTTTTTTAAATTTCTAAAAATTCAGGTGATTACAGGGAGAGACAGGCCGGAGCCGCGGTCCTGCTGCCGCGGTCGATGAGAAGTGGGAAAAGATTTTTTTGGGAGAGAATCAACTTTCTCTCCTCTTTGATGAATATATAAATATTTCCAAAGTTTTTTCATTTTGATAATTAATGTAGTAAATTAGATATTAATTATCAATAATAATTGTTAATGATAATTGTTAAAAAATTAGAGATTATTATAATCATAATTATTTAAAAATAATGATAGTTTAATAATAATAACTTAATACTTAAATTATAAAGACAATTATTTTATT
This sequence comes from Iris macrosiphon, assembly GCA_036927795.1. Classification (NCBI taxonomy): domain Eukaryota; kingdom Viridiplantae; phylum Streptophyta; class Magnoliopsida; order Asparagales; family Iridaceae; genus Iris; species Iris macrosiphon. The sequence goes on along the minus strand of JAYESA010000004.1, from coordinate 272,438,093 downwards.
AGATTAAGTGAAAATAATAATAATAATAATTATTATTATTAAAATAATTTTATTTTTTTATAAAATATTTTTTTACTTTCTACTTCTTACTTCCTTATCTCAACCAAACACATTTGTCCCCCACTAGGGGGACAAGAAAGTACATCATTTGACATGTTCAAATCCAAGTTTTCCTATCCACATTTCATCGTTCAAAATCCAAATCCAATTTTTTTTACACTTACGAGTTACCAAACAGGATCTGATTGGAAACTGTAAATGACAAGAAGGTTTGTATAATTCACGAAATTTTCAAAGTGGTTGTCAAAATTATTTTTAATTTATAAAAAAAAAGTTATGAATTTATTTATTTAAAATTGTAATAAAATTAAGAATATCTTTGGTAAACTAATTTTAAAAAATGATAACATTGTAAAAGTCTCATTGACAGTTATAATTTATTTCTTATTTTGCTTTTACAAGTAGTGTAAAAAAAGTGAGAGAAATATATAAAAGTTGAAAAAAAATAGTTGTACAAAAGATAGTGATATATTCTTCGATATATCATTCGATAATTATTTTACACATTTTTGTAATATCAAGTAAATATATATATATATATATATATATATATATATATATATATATATATATATATATATATATATATATATATATATATATATTGACAAATATGGATAAGATATTGCTAAAAAAAAAGTTTATTTCTCAATTCGTATGTACGTCTCAAGCAAGCACAAGTATAGTCACAAAGTCCCCTGATATTTCTAGTAATAGAGTTTTCTTCCTCAGCCTATGAGTTATTCGACTCAATTAGAGAGATACACGAGGGAGTCGACATTATCCCCTGGCATTTTTTGAGAAACTAAACATCATTGGCATGTTTCCTCCGGCAATAACTAAACTATCTTGACTTGCACTACGACATCGAACATCTATGAAATTGAAGATCGACCATACTCCTCTCCGCCAATTTGACTTCAATTCATCAATGAGCTTTCTAATCCATTGTCTCAGTTATCTTATATTTGGTGTCAAGTAGCATAACATAAAGAAAGTTGAAGAACTCCGGCCTAGACGTCAAGAATAAGGTCATCATCGCATACACACTTTATTGGATTATATTCATCTTCATCTATTTTACAAAAATCTCTTTATCTTTTCTTTTCTACCAGCCTCTGTAATAGCAATTGTATGTCCTAATAATGATGGTTGGAGAATTTTTTTTGCTCGTCGCACTACAAGACCCATCAAATTTTACTTATAAGTAACCTTCAACAGCCAACGTTCGTTAAACCAATAAATGTCATAATCTTTATTAGGTAATAAGGATTTTAATATGACTTTCATAAAAAAAAATCAGGTGCTTCATCACTAACTCAAAGTAGTGGTTACATCAGTGGGCATCCTTCCAGATATTATATCCAATATTAAATGAGGGACATTAGTGATAAACTCCCTCAAAATGTTGGACTATGCACTCAGAGTCGCCTTTTAGAAAAGCTAACCAAAAATCTCATTTTTCCTACAGCCGGATTCCCAAAAAGTATCCTCCAATTTTGCTTCAACTGATAATCCTTCATCCTCCTTGGCGTATGTGAAATAGGTTGTAATTGCTACAACCACTCCTTCATGATTCCTGATGATGGTAGCTGAAGCATAGCCATTGCTTCTAACGGTAGAACATGTCAATATCTTGGGTTATTGAGAGAATTTTATGCTTAGGTTGAAATAGGTTGGATTCAAACAGGGGTCTCCCTTCTGTAGTGAATTTGATGCTTGGGTTGTTGAGAGATTGTCGGTTGTGCTCCATGTACATCGACCACGTCATTACAATAGTTTTGGATACGTTAAATTTTTTATTTCTAAATATCTTGTTGAACCCTGCTCTCTACGAGGTCCATATATAGGCATAACCAAGTTTTAGAATCTCTATTCTAGTCTCATCCTTTAGCCACATTTGAACTATGTTGGCTACGTCTTTCGCTTCTATATTTGCATTGACTCTTAACCTCAATGACGAGGCCAGTCGTAACCTTCTTGTCGAGTCACAATCCAGGAAGATGTGATTAGAAGTCTCCAATTTCCTACCCCGGAAGCTGCATGACATGTTGATATCTTGGATTTACTTGTTGAGTTTTGATCTCAATGGTAGGTTGCCTTCGATAGTTCTCCATACAATTAGTTCTACTCTAGGAGAATTGGGTCATCTCCAAAAATCCTTCCATCCGAAATCAGGTAAGATTGTATTTAGCATAGAAGGAGATATTGTGGTCACCTCCTTATATAATATTGACTTGGTTGTGAATCTACCACTCATGTTTTTTTTTCCAAACCAGTTGGTCATCCAAAACATGTTGTGTTAAAAGGATGGATAAAATTGCTTCTGCCTCCATATTATCAAATAAGTGTCAAATAAGATTCTTATTTCATCCTCTTTGTTTTGGTAACACGTGTTACGCCCCAGTCCAAAAATATGTAGGACTATGTCATTATTCTCGTATACATCGTTACTCGTTATCGTGATTTTATATTCATATTATTAGTGAGAATGGGAATACCACAAATGGATATATGGACTGCCACTCATTATGATCTTTTGTGTTTACGTGAGGTAATTTAACCATACTTGTAGACTCGTTGTACAATGATAATGCACTAACGTGGTATTAGTGGGTTAGGTTACCCCCAACCTCTCATATATTTGAAAGTGGTATACCAACGACACAATACACATCTTGATCATATCCTTGATGTAATATTTTGTGCTAGTCCCTATATTGTTAATATATGCATGTTACCAGTATAGTATAGTTCTTATTCTTTATGTCATATCTTAGTTCTCATATTACCTAGTACGTAGTTCTTTTCTTTCGTGTTCGTATTCACGATAGATATATCATATTGTGTAGACGTACATTAATAGTGTTCTTTGCTCCAATTATGACTGGGTAACTTTGACATATTTAGACGAAGACTTGTACCCTACACACTATGGTTCCCACAAGGGAGACATGGATGTTTCTAGTAACCAGTCTTAGTGACATGAGTTGTTTAGTTAGCTAATGGTAGTTTATTTAGTATTTATTTTCAGTCTTTTATTGTTTAGCGGGTTTGGTCCTACATAGAGATTATACCATCTCTATGTAGTTGATATTTTGGTTTCATTAAGTATTTTAGGACTTTTAGTTATACATGTTGTTCTTGCTTATTTTCTCTATCACGTCATATATTATAATTATTTTTTTGAATAAGCTAGATTAGTCTTGAGATATGTTGTTATTGGTGTTGATATATATGAACTAAATATAGACAACATACTACCATTGATACTACGACATAGACTAGGTTCGACTACATACTCACGCCCCAAAAAGTAGAAGCGGGTAGTGACATATCCGAAATAGAAAATTACGATGGAGCTTGATCCCAAGTAGAGTTTGGTGGCAGTGGTCGATGTTGTTAGTGGTGGATGGGATATAGAGGAGCATGAAAAGAGGAGATGGATGAGGCAGAGTGATCGATGGTGATGACAATTAGGATGACGAAAGACGGAGAAGGGATGGATGGCGTTGTTGTTTGGAGGAAGGAGAAGGGGAGAGGGAGACAGTGGTGGCGGTGAGACTCGGTGGCACAAATGAGAAAAGGGAAGACAAATAAATAAGGGCGTGAAGGAGAAGAAGGAGGCGATGGTGGCGGCTTCATCGGGATGCTACTGTTGCTAACGTTCGACACTGAGAGGGAAAGAGATCATAGAAAGAGTAGAAAAAATGGAAAGAGAGAGAAAAAGATTGTTATATATATATATATATATATATATATATATATATATATATATATATATATATATATATATATATATATATAGCAAATGATGCCTAGCCTAGTGGTTAAGACCGATGTATATTGTAATGATCCACTCTGCATCAATGCGGATAGCCGATTCAAACGGCACAAGTGTGATAACCTGTCCCGCTTTGCTCAGTGAGAATAATCGCTTGAGGCAAATGATTCAGACTTGGCCCTTCAGGAGTTCAGACTTAGACTTTTAAATGCGCTCTCGGAGTATCGTTTGACTGATGTGAATCATCGCTAAGGTGGGTGGCTACGATGAATATGTCTTTGCTTAGCCTGCCCACCTAATAACTTGGATGATAAATGTCAGTCGCTAGGCAAATCACTCATTGCATGCTAATAAGAATACAATGCACCTAGCTAAGAAAATAATCCTATCTTGTATTGCTTGTGTTAGAACATGGAAATGAAACTTGGCTTATAGTTGGACCCTCGCATGCTACCTTAGCTTCGTACAAGTAGACTCCGCTAATGCTTCGAGTAGATCATTATATACTCTTCGTAGTACACTGCTTCACATATTTACACTGCTCGTCTTATAGATTATACCGTGATTCAACGATACCTTCACGCTCGTGCTAGTCGTACTGCTTATGTTTCGAGTAGACTTCTATATGATCAAGTATAGTATTTTACCTTTATATGTGCCATGCTTATCTCATAGATTCGTGCCACGACCTGAAACATGACTCAGAACAGGATTTACTTCGTTTGGCCGGGAGACTATCAAAGAGTCATTCGGTGCAAGTTTGAACATGAAAGTATTCGGGACCGTTAGGTCACCAAGTCAGTTACCAAACTAGGGGATGCTGCATGACAAGTTGAGTAAGTGTTATGATCAGACATCTCGGGGAGCAACATTCGTTTAGGACTATATCAGACGGCTCCGGAAGCCAATTTGTTTGTGAATATGGACAAGATTTGAGCAAGTTTGTGATATGTGATTTATAATTTGATCAAGTTTATGATATATGATTTATGATTTGGAGCAAGTTCATGATATGTGATTTGGAATATTTGTGTTCGTGCGGTCACAGACAACATGTGCACAGGGTATTTTGTGTCACGCCCCAATCTCCCGCAAGCTCAATAGTCCCCGCTGAACGTGAATCACCACGTTTACAGCTCTCCCGCAGGACCATCGTTCTCATCGGGACGTGATGCCGTACGAGCCTGGAGTTGCGCTCGTACAAGGCAATGTTGTCAAACACCAAACGTTATCATTGAAACAACCAAGTTACAGCGGAAGTCAAGTATTGTGTACCAAGCACACAATCAGAGTAATACGCAGCGAAGCTCACGATAGGGTCAAATGAAATGCCTCATTCGAAGACAAGGCCACGAAGGCGATGCCACGAAGGCGATGAAATACTCTTGCTCTTTTCTCTAGCCCACAAAGGTACTTACAGTTCATACATCATGTCCCGTATATCCAAGCAGTGCCACTACGCCTGCGTACCTGAAATATTGCCCACAAACGTGGGTCAGTACACAACCGTACTGGTGAGCGGGGTAACCCACTCGCCTAAGCTGACACTAAGTAAAAATAGTGAATGCAAACAGTTATATGGTGATCTTTCTAGTTGAATCCTAGATTCATTTCATGGCATAGGGATGACATATTAAGGAAAGCTGTAAAGCAGTTTAAGCATGCAAGCACTCAACTCAAACCAAACGACAAGCAAATATATAAGCAACTCGAGGGAAACTAGCATGCAAACCGTCCTGCTCAAGTCCAAGCAACACGATAACATGTCGAACCATCAACCAAGCCTCAATATCCATCCTCAACCAACACTTACAATCCAAATCTCACAGTGCACACTCTTGCCGAGGCAAGGTGGCCGCGCCTACACGAAAGCCAAACCAACAAAAGAAAAGCAAGCCAACACTATACTATATGAAGTCACTGGCCAAGCCATAAAGGACTTTGATCGGACTGATCAAATGCGGTTCTTCTCGAAACATCGCTAAGTAGCTAACCCACCTGGATCGATTCCAACCGCTGGCACCACGCCCAAGACGCGTTACCCAAATTGTCTCCTCCATGGCCGAACGGTCCCGGTGCCCCGGAGTACCCGTTCGAGGAGACCAAACCCTGTGCAATACAGGTTGTCCGTGACATGCAGACACCAAGTAGGTATGACGAGAGGATCGAACATTCTCGCCCCACCAAGCGATCCTAGAATCGTTCCACCAATAATCCAACCAACACATCCATAACCATTCTTCCAACATACAGCCCAAGGCACCATTCACAAGTTATTCCCATAGGCACAATGCCTCTTCTCAACACAGTATTTCCAATGGTGCAACACCCATGCTCAAAGCTAACCCATGGCACAATGCCGTTTCAGTGGAACAATGCCCCATTCGTGGCACGATGCCCCATCAAGCGGCACAACACCCTCGCCGATGCAGTTGTTCGGTTTTGAACCATAACTGCTCGCTTTGCAAGACAAAGCGACCAAGTGATACCCGTGCACGGATGCACGCTCGCTCGCCCAAATCTCAATGTTCCTAATCTCTCAATGCATCATTCCAACTGTCCAAGCATAATCCCAATTATCCAACCAACTGCCTCAAATGTAATATTCTAACTCTAGCTCCAACTATCCAACGCACAAACCAAATCAAGCCACAATCCTACCAAGCCAATGGCGTACACTCTATGCACGCCTCAGTGTAGTGATTCCTAATGTTTCAGCCCAAGTGTTCAAGCCATTTACGTGTTTTCCATATTATTAGGCATGAAGGAGTAGAGGAGAAGGAAAAGAGCCCACTCACAATGTTTGATCCCGTTAGGCATCCTGTCCTGCCGATACGGCCAATCCCTTGAACCTGTGGTCCGATGCAAGCGCGATCTACTCAACTGGTATGACCGTGCGAGCAGGTCGTGCTCTACAAATCATCCGACCGATCGGACTAAGGAAGATGGCATTATCATTCTAACTCAGCTATCTCAGTACTGCTCCGAACGAACACCTGATTTCCATCGAACCCGCTAGCCATCTGCACATGAAACAACTCAATCAATACTTATTTCCAAAATCCAACAAATCAAATGGAACCAGCATTTGTTTCATTCAATCCGACTCAGCGTAACGCACCATACGGTTACGGGGCGTTACATAATATACCACTTAGAATCAGGTTCGTCCACGAACCGTGCTGGTACTCATTCCTATCACATGCCACTATCCAATTCCATGGATCTGCTCTATGCAACTCACATTATCCTGATCCAGACTCAGCATCTCGCTCTGTTGAATGCTCATACAAATTCTATATTCCCACATCCTCCTTGCAGCTCAATACGAATTCCTCGTATCGCTTAGTTTTGGATCGATACACATATTTAAGGCGTCCCTAAAATACATGTATTTCAGCCGAGCTTTGCGATAGCGAATTTGGATAAGTTACAAGGGTATCTTTATGTCCGAGACATCCATTAGCTTCACTCTCAAATCGAACCAAATCCTGATTTCCATTCCAACATGTTCGCTTGAGCATTATTCTTAATATGATAATTTTCCACCGACTCAATCAGTTCTTGTTCCAACTCAATCCATCCAACTATTTCTGAATCCGCACTAGCAACATCTCCAAATATATCTCATGCACCGAACGATCAACTCAACTGATACTACCCCAGCTAGGCGACTTACCCAAATATCAACTTTGCTTTCATCAGCTCAGTCCAACACCTCTTCCTCAATCTCAATACCTCACAGGGTGAACATCTATATTGAGGTTTGTGTGATCCACGAAGATCTCGCCGCCACGCCAAAGGGATAGTGTCGCCACGATTTCAACGTGGACACACTCGCCACAATTCCTAGGTTGCGCATGGAATAGTTCGTCGCGCTGCTTCCACTGCCTCGAAGCATAGGATATCACCTTCGCCTTCCGAAATGAGCACGCTTCCCAGACTAAGTTCTGATGCATCTTGTAAATCTGAGGCACATCTGTCCCTTCCAGTATTCGCAAAGATTTGATTTGAACGAGCCGCCACAGTCGTCCATTCATATAAATGCTATTCCCTTCCAGAGCACGATGAGTCAGAGATGATGCCATCTACAAAAATCTGTGACTCTGAATCTCATCAGTTGACTTAGGCCAATCCTACCATCGCTTCGATCTTCCGGCTGCATCTTCAGCTGAAGGCTATCCCAAGGATCTCTCAAATCCAACACTCAGTCGATAAGCCAAATCTCATCGCTCACATTTACCCTCGACGCATTCCCAAATACGCCGCCTCAAGGGTCGTTCTATGGGTCTACCATATTCAATCTCCGATCTGCGGGCAAGTCACTAGGGTCAGCTGTCCCGAAGCTACGCTCGATAATTGTAATCATCACGATGGACAGTTACTAAGAACCATGTTATATCTCATCTGCAAATCCGAATCAAAATCCAACCATCCACCCGAGCGAACTCCCGAATCCGAGATTCGCGCTCGTTGAAACTATCTTCCATCAATCCGTCTTACTGTCCTGAATCCATCAAATTTTCAAATTGCCATGTTCCACAATGCACATCCAACTTACTCGAGCAACACAGTGATTTGTTCCGACGTTGCTCCCACGTTTAGCTATCTTCAAAAGTCTGTCCGCCACAAATTCTTGCCTTTAGTTGTTGCCTCAATCCGTACACGTCTTCCGGAGGATCCGTCTACCATTGTTGCAATATCTTGCCCAAAATTCTACTTCGCTAAACCTGAGTCGACTTCTCGAGCAGCAATATCCAAAATCCTTCCAGTCCGTTCAAGTCCATCGCATTGTCCCTCCAAGACAAGATCGTGTTTCATTGCTCAACCAACAGCTCAAATGTGTTGCCCAAAATCATAGTCCGTGCTCGCTATCCTTCAATTAACCAATCGCTTCGCTCAAGCGTCACCCATCTGTTTGTTCCTCATGCTCAACTCAATATTCACTTGCTCCATTTTTATTCTTCCCAACTCAACCAACGTGCACCAACCAAATTATATTTCCAAATATCCGAGTCCGTTCAGGCAATTCCCATTGATGTCCAACTTAAGTATTCCAATGCCTTGCTCACAATGTGGTATCCCATATACCACTCCGAATCGAGTCGCTACTCGCATTACGATTTTCTTGCACTGGATCCAAGATCCGTTCGAGCCATCCCTCATGCGTGATCCTGTCATTCACAACTCAAGTCTGACACAAAAACTCAGCCAATGCAGGAACCATCCAACGATTTCCATCAATCTCGTTAGGCAACTTGTGCTATATTCCATTCCCAATGCTTCCAGTTATTCTCAAAGTCGTCTGATACTTTCTCTACACGAGCAACCCGTGCAACGATCGTATTTCTAAGTAGTCCAGCCCAAATACCCAATGGTTCCACATATTTGTTTTACGAGCAACTCGTGTAAGGATTCATTCTCATCGAATGCTTTTACTCACAACATGCCGTATAACCAATCTCGTATGCCAACCAACTGATCCACTGATGCAATCAGAAACTCCCTGAACGACAAGCCAAGCCAACCCAACGAAAGCTCTCAACTTGTTGCACAAATGCAACAACGCCACCCAACTTGCTGCACGAATGCAACAACGCCTAACGAGGCTAAGCGATCCTACGAAAACCAACCAAGGCAACCCAACAAAGAATAAAATGCAGCCACAACCAGCAATAAATAGACTCATTGCATGAAACATCCAATGCGGCACTGAGTAGAGTCAAGAGCTAGATGACACACGGAAGCTATTTAGAGTTTGTGATGAAGCGAAGGACCAAGTCCGAGAAAATGAACCAGGCGCTCTGATACCAATTGTCACGCCCCAATCTCCCGCAAGCTCAATAGTCCCCGCTGAACGTGAATCACCACGTTTACAGCTCTTCCGCAGGACCATCGTTCTCATCGGGACGTGATGCCGTACGAGCCTGGAGTTGCGCTCGTACAAGGCAATATTGTCAAACACCAAACGTTATCATTGAAACAACCAAGTTGCAGCGGAAGTCAAGTATTGTGTACCAAGCACACAATCAGAGTAATACGCAGCGAAGCTCACGATAGGATCAAATAAAATGCCTCATTCGAAGACAAGGCCACGAAGGCGATGCCACGAAGGCGATGAAATACTCTTGCTCTTTTCTCTAGCCCACAAAGGTACTTACAGTTTATACATCATGTCCCGTATATCCAAGCAGCGCCACTACGCCTGCGTACCTGAAATATTGCCCATAAACGTGGGTCAGTACACAACCGTACTGGTGAGCGGGGTAACCCACTCGCCTAAGCCGACACTAAGTAAAAATAGTGAATGCAAACAGTTATATGGTGATATTTCTAGTTGAATCCTAGATTCATTTCATGGCATAGGGATGACATATTAAGGAAAGCTGTAAAGCAGTTTAAGCATGCAAGCACTCAACTCAAACCAAACGACAAGCAAATATATAAGCAACTCGAGGGAAACTAGCATGCAAACTGTCCTGCTCAAGTCCAAGCAACACGATACCATGTCGAACCATCAACCAAGCCTCAATATCCATCCTCAACCAACACTTACAATCCAAATCTCAAATGTAATATTTCAACTCTAGCTCCAACTATCCAACGCACAAACCAAATCAAGCCACAATCCTACCAAGCCAATGGCGTACACTCTATGCACGCCTCAGTATAGTGATTCCCAATGTTTCAGCCCAAGTGTTCAAGCCATTTACGTGTTTTCCATATTATTAGGCATGAAGGAGTAGAGGAGAAGAGAAAGAGCCCACTCACAATGTTTGATCCCGTTAGGCATCCTGTCCTGCCGATACGGCCAATCCCTTGAACCCGTGGTCCGATGCAAGCGCGATCTACTCAACTGGTATGACCGTGCGAGCAGGTCGTGCTCTACAAATCATCCGACCGATCGGACTAAGGAAGATGGCATTATCATTCCAACTCAGCTATCTCAGTACTGCTCCGAACGAACACCTGATTTCCATCGAACCCGCTAGCCATCTGCACATGAAACAACTCAATCAATACTTATTTCCAAAATCCAACAAATCAAATGGAACCAGCATTTATTTCATTCAATCCGACTCAGCGTAACGCACCGTACGGTTGCGGGGCGTTACATTTTGTGTTCCTACGGACGGTACGCCGGGGCACCGGGCTGATCCGGACGGAACAATTTCTATAGACGTTTGTTTTAGGCGTGATGGTGCAGACGGCTCCACGGTACCAACGTTGCAACCATCCATCCAGAGGCTATAACTCATCCTTTATGGCTATGCATGTGACCTTTTGTTTATATAAACTAAGTTTGTCTCGATTGCGGCAATCTGCGTGCGAGTTCATTTGCAATAAAATGAGTAACATGTACATTTGAATACATCCGAGTAAATCTAAGTAGAATATTTAATACCCGTGATAAGAGAATTTGATGCACGCTACTTTAAACTTAGAGATATGGATGCATAATACGTTTTTAAGTGCAAGTGTAACACATTTGAGGCAAGGACTTGTTCATGACACTAAGCTTTGTTTTTGCATTATTTCGTTTTGATTCATATATTATACGCTGGTTAACTTGGTTTTATGGTTTAGACAGGAAAGGACGAATGGTAAGTTGGTAAGTTTCACCGTGTTACTTTTATATCGCACGGCGCACTGCCACACGAGTTAGGCTTTGTATCTTATGCCATAAAATTGATTCTAAGAAAAGACTAGAAAGACAACTTAATAGATGGTGCACGAAACTTATATAATATGTTTGGATTCATTGAACGGGCGAGAAGCCTCCCCACTAGTGCATTTGTAAACCCCCTAAAATTTAGATAAGATTATTTTAGTAATTTTATTATAATAATAATCATTAAAATAATTTCTAGAATTTAGAAACCCTTTAGTGTAGTCTTAATGCCAGGAATACAATACTAGCTTTTTATTTCCAACCAACTTTGCATAATAGGCTTAGCCGGGCCAAATTAGGCTCATAGTATGTATGTCTCTCATAATTTTATAAACCTACCTTTCGTTTTGGTCGCACAACAACCGCGACGCTTTTTTGACTCAAAATATGACACTTGGATACTTTTTCGTTGCGGTCAATTTAGATGAGCAACATTAACCCAAATTTCGATGCTGACTTTTATAACCGCTAGCCTAATACGACCAACTATGCACATGACATTAGTGTCACACTTATTTGAGTCCCTGTAGGCTCTAAAATAAATATAGAAATACCGTGCATTTTAATTAGTCAAAAATAACCAATTTGATTAAGTGCACCTGACCGAGCCTGAACCCCCAACTTGAACCCTCAAACCAACTTGTCTAACTCATGCACAACACCATACACCCATCCCCCACTTTTCTACTCATAAAACACCATTTTCTCTTATAATAATTCCCACTTTTTTACCTTCTTTTAGTTAAATTTTAGCATAAACCTGTTAATAACATAAATCTTGGACCATCTTAACTAAATTGCACCACATGTACACTCAATTGGAGAGGGGGGGACCAACCGCAGCCAAGGAGGGAGGGCTCGAGTTCTAGGGGGAGTTACTAATGACCCTTGGTTTTTAACTTAAAATCCCCAACATATTCATCTTTCCTTCCCTTGTTACTACATTTAGCTATAACACCTAGAGAGTAACCCCCACCCCATGCATTGTGCAGCCAAACCCCCTCCATTTCCCCAACCGAAACCTCATATCTTCTCTCCCTCTTCTCTTTATCTCCGTCACGGTCATCTTCTTCTCCACCTCCTTGGAGCTCCAGCCGACCTCAACCCGGAGCAACTCCTCCATCTGCGACCCCAGAGCAACCCGACCACCCAGGAGGCCATCCCCGACTGCCGCCGACCACCGTGAGCAAGTACGGCCACCGCAAGCGAGCACGGGCAGCAACAACATCATCATCTCTACGTGAAACCCACTTCGAGGTATGAGCACGACCTCCTCGCTCGATCATTTTATGAGCTTCTTATCCGTATACATTCACAATATGAAGGACCACAAACCCCTTCAAGAATATTGATTTAAAGTAATTTATAATCGGAGAAAGTCGACCCAAAATTTGGGCAAAAAACTGACTTCGCGACAGTTTCAAAATAGCCCAAATGTCCATGTTTCGAGATTAATAACTCCCAAACCAAGATGCTGAATTGAGTAATTCTTTTTCCTGTGTGAAAATAACCTAACCAACTTTTAAATCCTTTAAATAATTTATTTTATTAGGTGTTGTTGTGTGATTAATTTAATATACAAAACTGTCCAAAAACTTGATTTAAAAAAACCTATTTTTTTTTATACGTGGTATATCCCGCCAAACGAGACTACGTCGTCGCATGCGGATAGCACCGAATGGTACGTAACATAAACATGGGTGTGTGGACTTTCGCAAATTTTGATTTGGACGTGTGTGCACGCCGAAATCAACGTGTATCCGCCAAAAAATACCCTATCGACCTATTCCGACACATCGTCATAACTTCGTATATACTTGTTATTTCGCAACGAAACTTATGCCATTGGATTTACAGCGTCACGCTGGTCCTGTGATCCAAGTTTGGTTTAAATATGAGAACGTTGACGAAATACCGTTTCGTGGGCCCTACGGTTCCATATGATAGGTGATTTCGTGATCGGCACATAAAAATTCCAGTTCTGGATATTCTGTTGGGTTCGTATCATCGTTCTGGACTCATAGACACTAAGTTTGGTGAATTTGGAGTACTTTGACTTTGATATTTTTTTGATGTAAAGTGGACCACATGTGGATCCCGCTTTGTCCCAAAACTTTTAATTCTGCCCCTGTGTCCAAATTGGACTTATGAGTAGTCAATTTTAGCTATTTTATGTATTCTAAAAACATTGATGATGTTTGTTTCAGCATCCAGAGGCGTACTAGCAGATCCACTTTTCCAGAAGCAGTTAACGGAGTTCAAGACCTATGTACATTGTCAAACTTGCAGTAGATCCTGTTATATTATTTGCTTGTGTTCTTTCCATATATATATACTCTTGTGATATACTTGTTCAACCTAGGACCGTGAGATATTGCTTAGCGTCCGAACAAGATTTGGGTGTCGACGTCGTACGCGGAGTTGTGTAACGTCACTTAGAGAGTTGATTCAACGATCCTATTTTACGTGCTTGATTTATCAAGTACGTCAGACTGTAGGACACTTGACACTATTTCATGTAACATAATCTTTCTTGAGTTATTCATGGTGATTCTGTATAGGCTTACAGGATTCGTGATATGAGACTTGCATATTATATAGATATCTTTATGACTCGTTGTACTAGCTAGAGGTCATGATATTGCATGTTATAGACATGAGATGTTGTGGACATGAGACGTGAGGTTACATTGGATGGGAAGAGACACACATGCTAAAGGCTGATTATATTTATATATATACTATGTTACTGGAGGTACTTTAGTCTCTGTACCAGAGCTTGGCACATTTACTGGCCCTACGAGATACTACTTGCTGCTATGGGCTCCCCTACATAGAGCCTGTAGTGGTCTCAGCCTGAGTACTAGTGATGTCTCTTCCCATCCAATATGGGAAGATGCTCGCATTTGCATTTTACTTAGCTGGTTACATAGCTTGCCTAGTTGATCTGTTTTTACTTACTGCATTTTATTTGGCTTGAGTGTTTATTGTACCTTGCTATGTCCCCTAGCACTCCCTAACACGCTCACAAACACATAACCACACATATATATATAAAGATATGTGTTTGTGTATATGTGTGTGTGTATATTTGTGTGTGTGTGTGTTGATTTGTGTTTGAGTGTGAGTGTGTGTTAGAATGTATAAGTTAGTGTGTATATATATCTATAGAGTTATATATATATGTATATATATATATGTATATATATATAGGGGTGTGTGTGTGTGTATGTGAGATGAGAGGGGGGGGTGCCCAGCTGAACAGGGAGCAGCAGCAGCAATGTGCAGCTGCAGCAGCAGCTTTGCTGCACTGTGCTGCAGCAGCAGCAGCAGAAAACTGCAACAGCAGCAGCAAAAGCAGGTGCAGTAGCAGCAAAAGCAGTGGCAGCAGCATGGGCAGCAGCATCAGCAAGCACAGAGGTAGCTAGCAGCAGCAGCAGCAGGTTTGAGAGCAGCAGCAGCAGCAGGTTTGAGTAGCAGCGAGGCGTAGCGAGGGATAGGATAGAGAGATAGATTGATAGAGAGATAGTTAGATATATCTAGATGGATAGATAGTTAGATTGGTAGATAGATATATGAGATAGATATATAAATAGATAGTTAGATAGTTAAATAGGTGGATAGATATTAGGTAGATAGTTACATAGATAGATATAACTATAGATACATAGGTAAATAGATGCCTAGATAGTTAGATATAAATACCTATAGTTAGATATAGATAGCCATATAGATAAATACATATAGTTAGATAGATAGTTAGATAGATGGTTAAATATATAGATAGACCTATATATAGATGCATATATCTAGATAGATAGTTAACTAGATAGACTAATAGATAGATAGATAGGTAAATAACTAGTTAGATAGTTAAATTAGATACATAAGATAGATAGATATATCTATAGATGGATAGATAATAGTTAGATGGATAGATAGATAGCTAGGTATTAGGTATATATCTACCTAAGTGCATAGATATCTATATACATATAGTTATATCTATATCTATAGATATCTAGATAGGTATATATATATGCATTTTGAGTTGGGTAAGGTATATATGGGTAATCGGGTAAATGTGTGTGGATAAATATATACATAGGTACATATATGCTTAGATATATATAAATATGATAGATATATATATTATCTAGCCTAGATTAATAACTAGGTATATATTCAATAGCTAGATAGCTAGTTAGAGGGGTTTTAGAGCGAAACCTCAATATCTTGAGATACCAAGGTATTTCAATACCTTAAGATAACTAAGGTATTGGGTTTCGAGCGGGGTTTTTGAGCAATAGCCTAGGATTTGTCTTGGAATGATTTTTATATGTTTATATATATATAATTACGTGTGCTAGCGTAGGTTTTAGCGGGTTTAGGTGGGGTGCGTAGCCTAGGTTGAGGTATCGGATACCGAGGGTATCCCGGTATCTCAAGGAGGCGAGTTTGTGAGTTTTCTAGCTTAATGACCTCGGTTTGACCTAGAATTTCAGGAGCACCCTAGTTTGACCCAGACTTGACCGTAGTTGACTCGGTTGACCGCCAAAGTCAACTTTTGACCTAGTTTTGACCTAGAGTTGACTTTTTGGACCCAGAGTTGACTTTTTGACCCAGATTTCACCGGTTTGACCCGTTTGACCTAGAACGACCCTAGAAACCTATTTTTAGTTATTTTATATCTGTTTAACTCATTAGAACCCTGTTTAACCTTGCTTTTCGCATTAGGTCCTTGCGACACCAGTTCGGATCGCCAGTTGCTCAGGACGTCAGGCGAGTACATTCTTTGATAGTTTTCATTATTTGATGATTATTATGATTCAGCTTCTAGTATAGTATCATCTGATTATTCTGGCACAACACGAGACACTGATTGATATTTCTGGATTCATTTACTTGCGACACGTACATTTCATGTTTCTGGCCTCTATTCTGGAATCACTACTGGCATCACCTACAGGCATCACTACAGGCATCATTCATGTACAGGCTGGACTCATCTTGATTTGCGTGTCGGGTCTTGGATCCACTTGTATTAGTCGGGGCGGGGGAAATACTCGAGTAGACATGTAAACATTCCTATCTGGCATCATCAGGAATCACTCCCTCTGGTCTAATCTGGAATGATAGCAGCCGCGCACCCAGTGCGCGGTGAGCCGTACTTACCCCTAGCCGTTTACATGTCGAAACAAGTATTTCAAAGACACCGAGTTCATTCTTTATAGTCTGGACTCTCATGCATTTCTTGACTTGTCTCACTTACATGTTTCTGGACTTGACTCACTACATATTTTTCATGCTGGACTCACTACACGTTCATGTGCACGGACTTGATCTTAGCTTAGATTTCCTGTATATTGCAGTTACTACTATCTTGTTTCTGATATTCCTGCATCCTTACCTTTATGCACCAGTGATACATGTTTATTTCCTGTTTCATACTTCTTTCTTCTTGCTACTTGCTATAACTGTTTTACAGTTTTTATCATTTAAATGGAACTGCTGTTAGAGATGTACTTGCTCCAGTCCTGACTGGACATATTTTTCAGAGTATCCGGAGGATTTGTGTCCGACGTTTTATGGACCTGAGCCTGTCGATGGTGCAGACAGGGACCCTCTAGTTTAGAGGTGATTTCCGGGTTGGTAGCCGGGATCACTAGGATCTTGTTGTTGTTTTTATTAGCTTTTAGCACCGGATTTGTCTCCGGTTTTGGATTGAGACCTTATTTGTATATTATTTTGGATATTGTTGTATTATTATTTGATGTTGTGGTTGTTGTAGTAGTTGGAGGTGGTTAGACTTTTTAGTTGTTAGACTCTCTGTGTTATCTTATCGTGCTTAGATTCGTGATTGAGTATATTGTGGTTATCTTTATGATATTGCTCCTCCGTTTAGAGTTGAGATCTCGGCAGGGATATATATATTGTTTGTGTGGTTGCCCTCCTTTTGGAGAGGTCATGCCCAAATTTTGTGTGAGATTATTATCTAGATAGTTGACCTAGACAGCGTTCTACCGCCGATGCTGCGGCGTAGGCTGGACGTACCCACGACTCATGCCCGATTTTCGGGTGCGGGTCGTGACAGACCTGGATTCGGATTATGTTCCCAGGTGTAGATGAGGAGAGTTATCCCGAGGTTTACGGGGTAGGTGCTGCTATTGGAGACGTACAGGTTCAAGAGGACGAAGTTGTTCCGGAGGACTTCTCTTGAGCACCCAGAATTCTCACCATTCAATTATTATGCTTAGTGTTCTTAGATATTTGATCTTGTAGTGACTTCTGGATATTGTACTTAGAGTTATTTTTTTTCAATTTTGATGACGGGTTATTCCCCGTGACATTATTTATATCTCTTTGGTTGGACAGATTATTTTATAATATTATGACTGTACCTATCTCTTTGTGATTTTGTTACTTATTATGGATGAGATTAGATATATAAACTCTGACAGATAATTGTAGACCATTTTATATGAATTACAGCTTAAGTGCACTATAACGGGTCTATTAAATTAGGTTTGCCCATTGGAGTTGTCCTGTTGGCCATTGTCACGTGGCTAGTCCCTTGGTATTTTGGGACTGGGGCATGACAACATTCATGTACTGATAACCCACCAGCATGCTTGCAGGGTGCGGGAGAACCTCGTTCGATGCGAAGTATCCACTCGTGCGCGCTAAGGCATGGAGTTCGCTCTGGAGCCTTGGAGTGTTGTATCCGAGCTGAAGCACATATACAAGACATAATATATTGGAACATTGCCTATGTTATCATCCCATGTTGTAAGCCGCTTGGCACACTTTTATTGTCTTGAGAGAGAGAGAGAGAGAGAGAGAGAGAGAGAGAGAGAGAGAGAGAGAGAGAGCTTGGGCGCTTATAATCTTGGCCTAGTACTGCTTGTAATATTTCTTGATTATCAATAAAAAGCTTATTTTTGTTTCATACTTGTGTTCTTTCAATGCTTCCGCTATGACGACTCTATGAACTTGCTATCTATCAACGGTTCGATTTCTTATTCCGATGTATTCAGACTATTTGCGCGACTCTGTGGCTTAGCTATTTCTCTGCATGTACGGATCATGGCCTTGCATGAGCGCAGCTTTTGCTTGCACGACATCACGTCCTGGAGAATAAGAATAAAAGGTTTCGATGATTTGCATTATTTTCTTTCTTTGAACTTCGATTTCATTTCGATCTTGGAGAATAAGAAGAAGAGGTATTAATCGTCTGCTTGTGGCAATGCAGGTTATCGTATAGGCGTTACACGAGCAGAGTCTTAAAGAACCTCTTTCCTTCCCTACCTCTACAAACTTGTGAGTAGCTATACTTTCGATTAGTTGATCCTTCTTCTAATTCTTCACATATAATAATCTTGATCTCTTGATTATTTCAATCAAATGATTCCATAATAATTAAAAGATATCAAGATAAAATGGAATAGACTTGGAATATTTTATGCTTGTCAACAAACTTGTGAACTGTTACACTCTTGCATGCTAGTTCGCTTAGAATGTTCTTTTATCGTATTTTAATACTAGCTAGAATGTATTCTTCTGTTATTGTGCCAAGTGTAGAACACTTTACTATGCGATCAACTAAATAAGAAGACTATGCCATTGTACTGTGCTAAGTAGTTTCGTTCATTCTTGCACAACCCGCACCCGGTGTAGAGGCATGAGTACGTCGGTACGTCCGGCCTACGCCGTGACATTGGTGGTAGAATATTGTCTAGGTCAACAATGATATCCAACATCTCACACAATATAAATATAAAGTACCTGACAAGATATCTCAACTCCAAATGGAGGACAATAAAGCAATATGATAATCATTACTCAATCACAATAAAACTAGAGGAAGATATGACACGATACGGAATAGAAGAAAAAAAAATACAAAGTCACAATACAATACAAGTCAAGTCCAGTAGTCTAAGCATAACTCAATAATCTCAAATATAATACATACCAAAATATCTATCTGAGATAAATACAATATCATAAATGAACTAGCTAAGTCTCCTCGATTGTTGGCATTAGCTGTAATGCCCTGCTCCTAGCGGGTTGCTTATGGAACACTTGTTACTTTAACTCGGTTGAGAATCGAGTCTCAAAAAAATCTTACCGCCAAATCAACACAGACGAAATACAATGAACCCTTCAAATTGATGGAACGGCTTCTATTAAAATAAGTTCAATAGTTTTCGTTGGTTGTTTTGCTTCTTGGTTTTGTGTTGTTTTGTGTTTTGTCTTGATTTCGATGACTTGGTTTTCATGATTCTCTTTTCTCGCTTGCGCATTATTTTCAAATCATAAGGAAAAGAGATCGAAGGATGCTAACCAAGTATTGTTGTAATTTTAGGACGCATAACCAAGGAGTGACCATTGCATAGGGCTTCTCCATCCTCTTGTTAGATTCAATCGGTGAGTGGCTTCGGCCCTTCGATGAATCTTTAGTTTGCATGCCTAATAAAATGGTCTCTAGTTCACTTGAATTACTTATGCCAAATAATAGTTCACTAAAAAGATAAGTCAAAAGAAATAAACTGTATGCTTAAAGTATTAGAATTATGATTTTGCTATCAATTATGTTGCATGTTCTTCGTTTCTATGACACACAACCTGAATTTTGGCAAGTTCTTATGTTTTGAACATGTCATGTAAGATAAGAATAAGAAGATGAAAATTATGTGTTTGTTGTTCAGAATTGTGCATTGTAGTATTATATCTGCTAGATGTTCCATGTCATGCATTGGTCTCGGACAACTTGTGCACAAGGTCTTGTCTCTCGAACGGTTCCTGGGGCACTGGAAATCGCTCGGTCTGGAAGAGATTTTCGTTTTGCCCTGAGGATACGGCCTACGGGGTCTAGTGGGATGATGTGTCTATTAGTGTAGTGCGGAACCCATGATGTCACAGCTACTAGTATTCGTGTGTGTTGGTGAAGAGCTGAACCTTGAGTCACAGCTGCCGACACATGTGCGTGCTAATGAAGAGCTGAACCTTGGGTAACCGCTGCTAATCATGGGGCTACCCATGGACCATCATATAGTTAGGGCGCATGCTAGGTTTACCTTCTTGCATACCTAACACCCGATGCCAAGATTGATTCATAAGTTTATCCATATATGCAAATTGTGGCTAACTTGTGTGTCAGGGATAACCGCTTGACCGTGGGTAAGATTTATCATATGCATGGCCTTTTTTATCTATATTTTATTGCATATTGCTAAAAAAAACTAGACAACTAGAAAGATCGTCTAATAATGCTAGCTTCACTTGTATACTTAGTGTGGATTTCAAGATGAGTTTGGCCACAGTCGTTCACCAGTACATGTTATAGTACCGACCTACGTTTGTGGACAAATCTCCAGGTTCTGGTAGCGAGAGCTTGGCGAGCATTTTAAATCAATGTTAGTGCATCCTTCCAGAGAGATCGTGCTCGTGCTGCTTTCTTAGCTTTCCTCTCATGTGGCAAACTCCTCTTCTGCTAGATATTTTAATTTTGGTCCTACTAAAAGGATATAATGTATGGGCGTTGTGGCTAGTTTTAGAATGTAAAAAGAGTTGTAAGTCTTCTATGGCATATTTTGTAACTCAGCCAAGCAAGTACTTTGTAATCCAATCTTCAAGTATTCAATAAAAAAAGTATTTTATGCTCCTATCAAATGCGTTCAACTTTGGTTCTCTGCATTTACATCCTGTGCCTATATATATGTATTTTTTTGTTTAACTTGTGTCTTATGCAGGTACTATGCTTGGTGCAAGCATAACTTAGGCTTGCACGATATCGCGCCCAGGCAAGGACGATCGGTTCTATAGGGACAAAGCGAGAATGATCGGCCCTTACGGGACTGGGGCATGACAGGTGGTATTAGAGCACGGCTTTACGTCCTTGGCCTCTTCAAATATTATTTTCAAAAATGATATAAGTTTTCAAGCGGTTTCAAAAGTCCCAAATTTTGAAAATGGTTGCGAATCTATATAAGTAAATTGAAGGTGTTATGTCCCGCTCTTGAAAAGTAAGAAAAAAACTCAACGTCCCATGCAATAAGTCCATAATACGTTATGAGACTAATGCAAGCTACTCTTTTTTGCAGCAAAATGACTATAACAAGTAATCAAGGGACATCGCACATAGCGAGTGTGAGCGATGACCAAGTCGATCGGCTGATTGCGATGTTCGAAAATCAGAATGATCGACATGCGGCCCAATAGGAACGGTTCGAAGCTCAGCCTCAACGGGCTGATGCTAGAGCCTTGGCACAACAATAGTAGCTTGACTCTCTGACTCAGATAGTGACAGTATTGGTAGCCAACAGCGGTGCATCGAGAACCGCCGTGACACCTGCGACAGCCGCGACTACGCCTCAGGGAGTAGGCTTAGTAGAAACTAATGAGCCTTGACGGGCGGTCTAGAAGTCTACCTTTAGAGGTGCTGAGTTTCTGAAGTTGAACCCTCCGGAGTTCGAAGGCAGGACTGAGCCGGATAAAGTGATAGACTGGATCGCAAAGATGGAGGGCTTGTGTGAATTTGCTTCGATACCTGTAAACAAGAGGGTGGTGTGTGCAGACATGCAACTACGGTTACGTGCACACGACTGGTGGCAAATCAAGAAGCTAGATCTCGCCACAAAGCATCAGGATGGTAAGATTACTTGGAGAATGTTCAAGGATGCATTCCTTGCACAATATCTCCCGCCAGCTATGAAACAGAGAAAAGAAGACGAGTTTATCGAACTTAAGCTAGGGAGCATGTCCGTCGAGGACTATGAGCAGAATTCTCCAAGCTTGCTAAGTTCGCTAGTTCAATAATTTCTAGAGGGGGCCCATACACATCGGTTCATAAGAGGCCTAAATGACAACCTGAGAAAGGATATTATGAACCGAGAGTGTAAATCGTACATCCAAGCTTTTGAAGCAGTTATGCAGAACGAGAAGTTCATACCACGAAGTACTCCGAAAAAGGTACCGGCTCCTCGAAATCCTCCTGCTAAAATATACCATAATAGGAAGAAGAAGGCCAATACTGAGAAGAAGGCCGATGCAGATGAGTACCACGGGAAAGTGTGCAGCTTCTGTGGCCGTCCGGGTCACACTAAAGAATTTTGCCGTCACTTAAATAAGGGGTGCTTCAAATATGGACAATTAGGTCATATGATCCGTGATTGTCCAATCCTTAAGGCCTTGGCACCGCACTACAATGACAACACTAGTCAGAATAAGAATCAGAATCACGTATCAGCGCCAGCCCAAGAAAATGGACAAAATGATCAGACGAGAAGTGCTAGAGTGTATCAGCTGAATATTGAGCGTGATGCGAGCGGACACGATATTGGTGAGTCTGATTCCTTTGACCTCTTGATGCCTTGATCTTCGAATCCTTGATCTCTTAAGTTTCGAGGATGAAACTTCTTTTCAGTAGGATATTATGTAATGCCCCTCTCCTAGCGGGTTACTTATGGAACACTTGTTACTTTGACTCGGTTGAGAATCGAGTCTCGGGGAAACCTTACCGCCAAATCAACACGGACGAAATGCAATGAACCCTTCAAATTGATGGAACGGCTTCTATTGAAATAAGTCTAAGAGTTTTCGTTGGTTGTCTTGCTTCTTGGTTTTATATTATTTTGTGTTTTGTCTTGCTTTCGATGACTTAGTTTTAATAATTCACTTTTCTCATTTGCATATTCTTTTCGAATCGTAAAGGAAAGAGATCGAAGGATGCTAACCAAGTATTATTGTAATTTTAGGACGCATAACCAAGGAGTGACTGTTGTATAAGGTTTCCCCATCCTCTCGTTCGATTCAATCGGTGAGTGGCTTTGCCCTTCGATGAATCCTTAGTCTGCATGCCTAATAAAATGATCTCTAGTTCACTTGAATTGCTTATGCCAAATGATAGCTCACTAAAAAGATAAGTCAAAAGAAATGAACTGTATGCTTGAAGTATTAGAATTATGCTTTTGCTATCAATTATGTTGCATGTTCTTCGTTTCTATGCTACGCAACCTGAATTATGGCAAGTCCCTATGTTTTGAATATGATATCTGAGATAAGAATAAGAAGATAGAAATCGTGTGTTTGTTGTTCAGAACTGTGCATTGTAGTATTATATCTGCTAGATGTTCCTTGTCATGCATTGGTCTCGGACAACTTGTGCACAAGGTCTTGTCTCTCGAACGGTTCCGGGGGTACTGGAAATCGTTCGGTCCGGAAGAAATTTTTGTTTCGCCCTGAGGATACGGCCTACGGGGTCTAGTGGGGCGATGTGTCTATTAGTGTTGTGCAGAACCCATGATGTCACAGCTGCTAGTATTCGTGTGTGTTGGTGAAGAGTTGAACCTTGAGTCACAGCTGCTGACACATGTGCGTGCTAGTGAAGAGCTGAACCTTGGGTCACCTGTCACGCTCCAGTCCCAAAATACGTAGGACTAGGAATACGTAAGCATGACAGCCGTATGTATATGCAACTCCAATATATGGATAACATAATACACACATACGCTGTAATATGAATGTTAACTCATATGTGGTATATATATTATCATAAGTCATAGGGCATAACTAGATCTTATCCACAGAATCACATAACCAATAAATTATATAACTTAATCAAGTATAAAATGCTTGATAAGAACAAGTAGTTGGGTGAAGATAAATCCACTACCAAACTAGAATAGAAGAGAAACCACATAATATACATCTAATGAACAATGAGACTCGAAGAGAAGACCTCCTCGAAAGAGATAAGTAGCAAGTCCTGATCCGTGCTCCTGCGAATAGTCAAGATCGTCTACACCTGGAAAGGGACCAGGTCCTCAGAGGGACGTAACAAGATACATAGAAGCATGCCAATTGAATACAGTAAACATGTATAATAGATAAAAAATATATAAGTACGCTGTACAAGACAATCTATATGAAATGCATAATGAGGACAACTTTCGACGTATAGGAAGGGGTGGGTTACTCTATCTAATCTCACAACTCACACACACGTCTAAAATATCAGAAGCCGTCATACCTAGAGGGTAGCGACCAACGCGATACCAAAAATCGACATACCTCGAGGGTAGCGACCAGCGTGACACAACTACCGTAGTACGTGCTAGTTACTAAGGTTTACTAGAGTGGTTATAGCCCATACGCCTACTGATTGTCCTCCTCTCCCATGATACTATGTGTCAAGTGTGTGTTAACATATACAATATATAATTATGACTGAAAGAAAACACACATGTAATGAATATATGAAAATATAATAAGCATGCAAAGTACTATAAGCAATTTGGCAAGGTATACTTGCTTGGCAAGAAAGCTGCGAAGTGTAAGCGTCCAGACGTCAAGCACAAGGGATCAGAACTATGGCATCAGAAATGAACGTCTCCGGATATTGAAATAAACATTATCAACATTCCCAGAATAAGCGAGATAGTTAGAAAACACCATCCTTTTGTCCAATTTGGACACAGGGGCAAAACGATAATTTTAGGTCAAAGCGGGATCCACAAATGGCCCACTTTGCACCAAAATACGTGCCAGAGATAAAGGTCTCTAAATAGGATAAATTATAGGTCAAAAAAATTCTAAACGTTAATACGAACTCAACGGTATATCCAATTTTGGATTCCGGTGAGCCGATCACAAATTCGCCCTTAAAGTCAACTGTGGGGCCCGCAAATAGGCAGCTTGGTCAATTATCTCAGAATCGCGTGAAACATGGGTCACAGGACCAGCGTGATACCACGAATCCAATGACGCAAATTTTCTCACATTCCGACGAGCGTACACAAAGTGGGGTGGTATTTTACAAAAGTCGCGATACAGAGACTTTTTACGGATACGGGTTGATTTTGACGCGCACACACGTCCGAATCAACTTTCGCAAAATCTCACACGTGAGGATATACCATACGCGCCTTTTGGTATAATTGGTACGTGACGAGACAGTCACGTTTGGTAGGGCACACTCTGTATCACAAAATTTTAGTTTTTAAAAGAACAAGTTTTTGGTCGTTTTGGAGGTCGAATAATTTAACACACAGAATAAATTAACAAAAACTAAAAGAACAGATTTTTTTTTGGTTATATGGAGAAGAAAAACCCTTTAATTAGTTTTCGAAAATATTAAACAGGTTGGTGGCAAATTGGGTGTGAACATGGGGGTTTGGTGTTAAAATTCTGCATTGTTTTGGTCAGTTTTTCGGCCATTTTTCGGTCGATTTTTCGACCAATCCGGGACACGAAAACTCGTCCCGCTTGAATAAAAAACCTAGAGGGTTAGGTTGTGAACGTACACGGACAAACCGCTCGAGAAAAGGATGAGAGATGGGAGAGATATCATACCGCGAAGAGGGGCTCAGAACTGTGCACATGCGCACGGCGCGCGGGGGCGGACGGCGGCTGCTGCGCGGTGGTCGCCGGCTGGGGGGTCGGCGACACGGGTCGGTCGTCGTTCGTCGGAGGTCGAGGTCTAGGGTTAGGATTTTGGATAGTTTATGTATATATATATATATATATATATATATATATATATATATATATATATATATATATATAGAGAGAGAGAGAGAGAGAGAGAGAGAGAGAGAAAGGGGGGGGGGGAGGGGGAGTTATGCGTCGCGGGGTGGGGGAACTTGCTGAGAGGGGGTCTGGGATTAGTTAGGTTTTAAGTATTAGTTTAGGGATTTAGTTAGTTTCTTTTTCTTTTTCTTTTTCTTTTCTTTTTCTTTTTCTTTTCTTTTCTTTTCTTTTTATTTCTATTATCATTATTATTATTATTATTATTATTACTATTACTATTACTATTAGTATTACTTATTATTATTATTATTGTTGTTATTATTATTATCATTATTATTATTACTATTATTATTATTATTATTATTATTATTATTATATTTAATAACTATATATTATTTACATATATATTTGAGGTATATAAAAAAAAATTTTGTACCCAAAATAAATTCTAAAAAGATCTATCACTCTTCTTCAACGATTCCTAAAATAAAATAATAATTTTTGTGCAATAATTCTAAAGGAGTATTTACCTAGGTAATTAAATCAATAAATATTATTTTCTAATTAACTAAGAAATAATATAAATAAATTCTATAATTAATTAAATAAATATAATCTTTAAAAATTAGGGGTTTTACAGTCTACCCAACTTATAAAAATTTTGTCGTCGAAATTGACACTAACCCATATTCATAATAAATTATTATAGCTATTACACTTCATTTCTATCTAGCAGTGCTTCCTAAAAGGTCATAGTCAGGCATTCTAACACTTTTCTCATTTATTGTCCATACACTATTCTTCGATCCTCTAACTCGTCTATACTACCCAACTTACAAGAATTGTACTAGTAGTCAAAGTCTCTTGAGGCTATTGTCTAGGTTGTAAGACGAATTTATTCATTGGGTCGAGAATTTTGGGATACCTGTCTGGAATCTCATAACCATAATTTTTTTTCTCTGTAACCGTCAAATATTATAGTCTAATACTGCCACGCCACCTGGCTAGTATGTCTGCAAATAATTTGACTACTCTACTATAATGGTCTAGCTGCAGCTGTCGCTACCTCGCCAACGATTTGTCATAGTCATCAGTTCGTAACAAGTCCCTTCAACTCTTGTCTAAGCTTAGTCTAAATTTTAGGACAACAATTAAGGTCTTGTCTAACTTTATAAAACTATTAGAAGCATGAATTGTTTCAACAATCCAACTAATTCATGTTAGACTAAAGGATGCTACTTAAGGTTTAAAATAATAAGAGAATACAGATATTGCTATAGTGCATATACATAAGGGTTATCATTATAAACTCATCTTTTTAGTTATTAATTATTACTAACCCATTTATGATTTAACTAACAAAATAAAGGGTAAGGTTGAAGTAAACCAAATAATTCATAATGGCACGAAAAGATGCAACTACGATAGGAAGAACTAAGCATGGGACAAGGAATGGATATGGGAGAGAAGATGAGCAACCCAAGGGGATGAGATGGTAATAGGAAAGAGAATACTACTACTGTTACTCGTGTCATCCATTAGCATCATGGGTATGCCATCTAGTTAAAATATCAATATATCCTCAAAAAATTTAACACCAAATATATCACATTGTGATATGCCCTTAATTACAAAAAGGTAGTCACAAAGTGATATGATTGGCCTATGGGGTATATCTAGTACTCTCCGTGTATCAAACTTATACCAAGCACGAGCGTTCGTCTTTCTGAAATAGGAAAAGACGAAAAACAATAATAAATAATTCAAGGAGGAGGTGATAGAATACAAGTACGGGGTTCAAGGCGATTTAAAGAATTCAAAGAGAGTTGTTAGGGTAGTTGTTGATTGAAATCTAATTTTGATAAATTCCTATTTGCATGCTCATATCAGTACAGTTATGTAACCAATACGATATGCTCGAACATATCGAGAGGGCAAGTATATTCGTCTAACAAGATGAGTCAACTATATCTCAATCCACGTAAAGTAGTCATGTGAAGAGCGAACCAAGTGCATTAAAGTTGATCAGATCGTAATACACTGATTCTGATTTAGACAATATATTAGTAGGCATCTCCAATAACACATATGTCATGAATAAGCTCGATAAAAGAATAAGCTTGCAAAACTAGGCTATAAAATAGCAGCATAAGCGGAGGTAGTCCAGAAAATGTAAGTACGCTGAATTTTGATGGAGGAATGTACAGAATAATTTAAGTTCACCAAGCAGACCGGTGTTGTGCCTCTACAGTTGCCATACTAACTTGTTGTCTATAGTCGACCAAATGGGGGTATGGGCCTCTAAGTTCTACAGTCTGGATAAACACTATCTTCTTATGCAAGCCTATAGTTGGTGTTATTCAATTACACTTCATTAATGGGTCAAAAGGACTATATGATACTAGGTTATGAGACATACTATCCAACTTACAATAATTTAACTAATAGTATTATTAAATAATAGAGTGTATATACCTAGTACAAGTCACCTTCCTAACCCCTATCAAACACGAAAGAAAAGATACGATTGACGTTGTGAAAGGATCAAGCAAGATGCAATACAAGTTATCAAATAATAATACAAAATGAAATCAAGGGAGGTGATTAAATAAGTGGATGAGATCCTATATTCTAATCATATGCGTGTAAACCCCCTCACCCAAAATTAGGCCTACTTGGCTTAGTTAGTGAAACTAGGGCTAGTTGAACCCAATTAGAAATAGAACACGATATTTTATTTAATTATACAAGATTTATATCACTTAGCGCACATTATCGTTGCTTCGATAATTGGAGCACCTCACTAGCCATTGCCCTTCTACAAATTTTACATTCTTATAGACATGCCAGTAATCTATTCTGACCTTTGCGTGACTTATAATTATGCTCTCTTGTGCTATATTTTAGTCAGACAACATTCGTTATGAACGTTATTTCCTAATTCTAAATAATTCCAATTTTGTGTCCTTGTGCGTTCCAATCGAAATTGGAGACACAATCTTGAACCATCTTGTGCAACACAAATTATGACAATATTATATTCTGAGTCTCCTATGTCCATGATACTTGTGTCCCACCTAATTTTATCCCCGTGTACTTCTAATTAATTAAATAACACCATGCACATAATTTTAATTAATTTAATATAATTTCTATCTTTGTGCAATTTTCTAATTGTTGGGCGCTTTTATGCAAAAATGCAATAAGGTGTCCACACCATTGGACATGACACATGAAGAAACCTATTTTTCGTTCATGTAAATTTTTCTTATGAATTTTTGGAATGTGTAACGCACAACATCGCCCCCCATTTAATTCTAGCCTTGCATTTAAATAATGCAAATTATAGCCCTCCAAACATCCTCATGTGAGGCCAAGGCCCAATCCCAAGAGTTGACCAAGCCAACATCTTCTAGGTCAAACACCCAAACCCAAAGTCCACATGTATATAAACAAATTTTCCTTCCCTTTTCTTTATTTTCCTAAATCATGCAACCCTACTCCCAGCCGACTCCCCTTCACCCTTACTGTTCATCCTCCTCCTTCAACCGCCTGACGGCCTCCGACCGCCGAAGACCCCGCCAGAAACTGCCACCCTTCCCGTCCATCCTTGTCGCCTCGATCCAGACCGCCGGAGACTCCTCCTCACGACCATCCCGCTCGCATCTCCCCTCAACCCGCCGGAAACTGACCAGTCCCGAGCCGGCCGTCTCCCTCTTCGACTCACGCCTGCACGACCGGAGAACCACGAGCCGTCGACCCCGCTGTTCACCATAGTCCCCGTTCACCTCTTCCCTCCTCGACCACCACGAGCCATCAATCTCTACCTTCGTCCTCCTCTCCCGGCCATTAATCCCGACCGTGCACCACCACCTGAACCGTAACTCGCCGTCCTGAGCTCCTCCTCGACAGCAGCGGCTAACACTATCTCTACCCTCTTCACCACCACCACATGCGGACACCGCCATCACCGCTGACGACCACCGTCCCTTACGTCGAGCAGCCAACCTCCCTCGCCTGAGACCTCCGCCATCACCACCGGACCTCCCCTCTCCGCCTGAACGCACACCCTGACCTGTCCTCCACCTTCTTCTCCGGACCACCACCAACGTCTCCACCTCACCAACCCATTCTCCTCCCATCCCGTCGAATACCTCCCTGCACCCGACTCCCTAGACTACCTCCTCCTCCCTGCTCCCTGTCTTCCCCTCGACTCGTCGGACCTCCCCCTGGCCGGACTTCGGCAGCCTTCATAACCACAATCATCATCATCATCATCTCCAATCATCAACATCATCATCACTCCATCATCATCATCATCATCATCATCTCCAATCATCAACAACATCATCACCCCATCATCATCCCATCATCACCATCTCATCATCATCATCACCAACACCTTAACCCTAACCATCCCCTAATCACCTCATCATCAACCCATCATCATCATCATCAACATCACCCCATTATCATCATCTCATCCTCATCATCACCCCATCATCCTAGTCACCATCTACATTATCACCATCATCCCAGTCACCATCTACATCATCCTAATCACCTAATCACCATAGTCATTATCACCCCTTAACCATCACCCTTAGTAACCTCAATCATCATCACCCTCGCCAACATCGTCGTCATCGTCATCAACTTCATCGATGTCACCGTCATCCCCGTGTGCGTACCCCGAGGTTCGAACCTGTCCCTCTTCTCCTTTTTATGTGTGCTTGTGTATGCTATTAGCATTGCTTTGTGATAGTTAGTTGCTTTTAGACCGCGTCGGTGAACCCAATGACTTGTACGCGTATACGTACGCGTATTAGAATTTAAGTGATGTATATATATATATATATATATATATATATATATATATATATATATATATATATATATATATATGGATGTATTATATAAGTAATTATATGCTTGTAATAATTATGACTATATATGTATTTATATTGTACGACCCTAGGATACTGTGGATTATCCCATATTTATCTTGACCATGTTGACCCTAAGAACATGTTAGTTGACTGCCTTGTGTACATTAACGTACTGGCTTAGACACATGCTAGTTGACTATCTGATTTTAACACAACATTTAATATAGGACACCCGCGTAATTAAATGCGTAGTTGACCCTGTTAGTTGACTAGTGTCACCCCTAGCGTACCCCCTGAGTCTAGTTTAATTAAGGTTGTGTGTGTGCTAGTGTAATGACTGATGTGTATTGTGTTATATATATTGGACTATTGGATTGAGCTGTGCGACTTGTGGAGCAGTCTATGGGTACTACGTAGCTTTCTTGCCAGGCAAGTATACCTTGCCATTGTACTGTTATTCATATTCCATATGTTGCATACATCTTTATTTTCTGTCATTTGTTCATATATTTTAACTACTATATAAAATGCGCGTCCAAGGAAACTTGGGTGCAACGACGTTGTCGTCGTAATCTATTTTTATTATGTATATGCATTGACCTTGTTTATGAGACCGCCTCATTATCATGAAGCATCATTAGGTTTCATTGGCTGTGACACAGCTGTTACACGAGTGTGAGTCTCATATAGATCACGGACCGCGTGACAGGTCTGGCCTCCTGTACGTATGGACCGTGCGTTAGGGATAACTGCTGTTAGAAACTTTGTATGCTAGAAGACTTAGTAGTTATTAGTAGTCCATGGACATAGCCTATTATAGTACGGTGGTCCAATCCTTGTCCTTGTTTGGTTGTAGGGTTGGGCTATTGTACTAAAGATAGGCTATGAACCAAATCGTGTCATGGATGTGACATGCTTAGAGCATGGGATGGGAAGAACAACAAGTAAGGCATTTGGGCTACTTTGCACTTTCCTTTTTGTTCGCCCGGATGCTCCACCGGAGTGACGGATGGTGGTGACCCCATATATTTCTGGCGGCCTCTGCCGTTCAAAAGATGACATGCTTTGTAGGCCCCTGATTCTTCGAGAGAGTCATGCTAATCCTATTTATGGCCAGATAGCCCACTTGTTATAAAGTTGTTCTTAAACTGCATTCACATAGACGGTTAGGCGACCCATTGAATATTTATTTCAGTACTTTATTGGCATGATTCTATGTATCTTGTTATGTCCCTCTGAGGACCTGGTCCCTTTCCAGGTGTAGATGTTCATGAGTATTCGCAGGAGCGCAGATCCGGACTTGCTACTTATATTTTCGAGGAGGTCTTCTCTTCGAGTCTCGTGATTATTAGTGATGTACTTATATTGTATTTGCTTTTCTATTCTAGTTCGACAGTGGATTTGTTTCCATCCGACTGTTATCTTTAGATACTTCATATTGAGATCTAGTTATATAGATATTAGTTATTTATTTATATTTGATTTTCTGTGGATGAGATTTAGATTATGCCTGTGACATGAGATAGTTTATACCACTTGTAGATTTGATATTCATATTACAGCGTACGTGTGTTATGGTTTCCATATATTGGAGTCTCCATATACATGCGGCTGGCATGCTTACGTGTCCTAGTCCTACGTATTTGGGGACTGGGGTATGACAATGCGCATGCTTGCTCGGTACAGTAACGTAACCGAGACAATATGCTCTCGACCTGCATAGGCCATCACAAAAATATGTCACGTCCCAGTCCCAAAATACGTAGGACTAGGAATACGTAAGCATGCTAGTCATATGTATATGCAACTCTAATATATGGATACCACACACGTACGCTGTAATATGAATGTTAACTTACATATGATATATATATTATCACAAGTCACAGGGCATAACTAGATCTCATCCACATAATCAAATAACCAATAAAGTATATAACTGAATCAAGTATAAAATGCTTGATAAGAACAAGTAGTTGGGTGGAGACAAATCCACTACCAAACTAGAATAGAAGAGAAACCACATAATGTACATCTAATGAACAATAAGACTCGAAGAGAAGACCTCCTCAAAAGATATAAGTAGCAAGTCCTGATCCATGCTCCTGCGAATAGTCAAGATCGTCTACACCTGGAAAGGGACCAGGTCCTCAGAGGGACGTAACAAGATACATAGAAGCATGCCAATTGAATACAGTA
This sequence comes from Iris macrosiphon, assembly GCA_036927795.1. Classification (NCBI taxonomy): domain Eukaryota; kingdom Viridiplantae; phylum Streptophyta; class Magnoliopsida; order Asparagales; family Iridaceae; genus Iris; species Iris macrosiphon. The sequence continues at coordinate 272,404,957 of JAYESA010000004.1, read as the reverse complement.
AACATGCATAATAGATAGAAAATATATAAGTATGCTGTACAAGACAATCTATATGAAATACATAATGAGGACAACTTTCGACGTATGGGCAGGGGTGGACTACTCTATATAATCTCATAATTCACACACACGTCTAGAACATCAAAAGTCGTCATACCTCGAGGGTAGCGACCAACGCGACACCAGAAATCGACATACCTCGAGGGTAGCGACAAGCCCGACATAACTACTGTAGTACGTGCTAGTTACTACGGTTTACCAGAGTGGTTATAGCCCATACGCCAACTGATTGTCCTCCTCTCCCATGATACTATGTGTCGAGTGTGTGTCAACATATATAATATATAATTATGACTGAAATAAAATACACATGTAATGAATATATAAAAATATAATAAGCATGTAAAGTACTGTAAGTAATTTGGCAAGGTATACTTGCCTTGCAAGAAAGCTGCGAAGTGTAAGCGACCAAACGTTAAGCACAAGGGATCAGAACTATGGAATCAGAAATGAATGTCTCCGGATACTGAAATAAATATCACCAACATTCCCAGAATAAGCGAGATAGTCAGAAAAATTATCCTTTCGTCCAATTTGGACACAGGGGCAAAACGGTAATTTCAGGTCAAAATGGGGTCCACAAATGGCCCACTTTGCATCGAAATGCGTGCCAGAGGTCAAGATCTCTAAATGGGATAAATTATAGGTCAAAAAAATTCTAAACGTCAATAAGAACTCAACGGTATATCCAATTTTGGATTCCGGTGAGCCGATCACAAATTCGTCCTTAAAGTCAACCGTGGGGCCTACAAATAGACGGTTTGGTCAACTGCCTCAGAATCGTGTGAAACTTGGGTCACAGGACCATCGTGATACCCAGAATTCAATGGCACAAATTTTGTCGCATTTCGACGAGCGTACACAAACTGGGGTGGTATTTTGCAAAAGTCGCGATATGGGGACTTTTTACGGATACGGGTTGATTCCGACGTACACACACGTCCAAATCAACTTCCTCGAAAGCCCACACGTCATAATATACCATATGAGCCTTTCGGTATAATTGGTACATGACGAGATGGTCCCGTTTGGTGGGACACACTCCGTATCATAAAATTTTAGTTTTTAAAAGAATAAGTTTTTGGTCGTTTTGGAGGCCGAATAATTTAACACGTAGAACAAATTAACAAAAACTAAAAGAACAGAAAAAATTTCGGTTATATAAAGAAGAAAAACCCTTGAATTAGTTTTCGAAAATATTAAACAGGTTGGTGGCAAATGGGTGTGAACATGGGGTTTGGTGTTAAAATTCTGGATTATTTTGGTCAGTTTTTCGGCCATTTTTTGGTCAATTTTTTGACCAATCCGGGACACAAAAAATCGTCCCGCTTGAATAAAAATCCTAGAGGGTTAGGTTGTGAACGTACACGGATAAACCGCTCGAGAAAAGGATGAGAGATGAGAGAGATATCATACCGCGAAGAGGGGCTCAGAACTGTGCACATGCACACGACGCGCGGGGTGGCCCGCGGCTGCCGCGCGGTGGTCGCCGGTTGGGGGGTTGGTGGCACGGGTCGGCCGCCGTTCGTCGGAGGTCGAGGTCTAGGGTTTGGGTTTTGGATAGTTTATATATATATATATTATATATATATATATATATATATATATATATATATATATATATATATATATATATATATATAGAGAGAGAGAGAGAGAGAGAGGTATATATATATATATATATATATATATATATATATATATATATATATATATATATATATATATATATATATATATAGAGAGAGAGAGAGAGAGAGGGGGAGGGGGAGTTATGGGTCGCGGGGTGGGGGAACTTGCTGTGAGGGGGTCTGGGATTAGTTAGGTTTTAAGTATTAGTTTAGGGATTTAGTTAGTTAGTTTATTTTTTATTTTTCCTTTTCCTTTTATTTTTCTTTTCTTTTCTTTTTATTTCTATTATCATTATTATTATTATTACTATTACTATTACTTATTATTATTATTATTATTGTTATTATTATTATTATTATCATTATTATTATTATTATTATTATTATTATTATTATTATTATTATTATATTTAATAACTATACATTATTTACATATATATTTGAGGTATATAAAAAATATTTGTACCCAAAATGAATTCTAAAAAATCTATCACTCTTCTTCAACGATTCCTAAAATAAAATAATAGTTTTTGTGCAATAATTCTAAACGAGTATTTACCTAGGTAATTAAATCAATAAATATTATTTTCTAATTAACTAAGAAATAATATAAATAAATTCTATAATTAATTAAATAAATATAATCTTTAAAAATTAGGGGTTCTACATCACCGCTGCTAATCATGGGGCTACCTATTGACCATCATATAGTTAGGGTGCATGCTAGGTTTACCTTCTTACATACCTAACACCTGATGTCAAGATTGATTCATAAGTTTACCATATATGCAAATTATGGCTAATTTGTGTGTCTGCTGTAGGGATAACCGCTCGACCGTGGATAAGATTTATCATATGCATGGCCTTTCTTTTATCTATGTTTCCTTGCATATTGCTGAAAATAAACTAGACAACTAGAAAGATCGCCTAATAATGCTAGCTTCACTTGTATACTTAGTATGAATTTCAAGGTGAGTTTGGCCACAGTCGCTTACCAGTACATATTGTAGTACTGACCCATGTTTGTGGGCAAATATCCAGTTTTTTGTAGCGAGAGCTTGGTGAGCATTTTGAATCGGTGTTAGCGCATCCTTCCAGAGGGACCATGCTCGTGCTGCTTTCTTAGCTTTTCTCTCATGTGGGCAAACTTCTCTTCTGCTAGATATTTTAATTTTTGTCCTACTAAAAGGATATAATGTATGGGCGTTGTAGCTAGTTTTAAGAATGTAAAAAAAGTTGTAAGCCTTCTATGGCATATTTTGTAACTCAGCCAAGAAAGTACTTTGTAATCCAATCTTCAAGTATCCAATAAAGAAATTATTTTGTGCTCCTATCAAATGTGTTCAACTTTGGTTCTCTATATTTACATCTTGTGCCTATATATATGTATATTTTTGTCTAACTCGTGTCTTGTGCAAGTACTATGTCTAGTGCAAGCGTAACTTAGGCTTGCACGATATCGCGCCCAAGCGAGGACGATCGGTTCCGTAGAGACCAAGTGAAGACGATCGACCCTTACGGGACCGGGACTTAACACTAGCTCAATATGCCCTATGGGTGCTATCTCGATGGTCTTGCCATCCTGTGGCCCGTAGTGCGTAGGACACCAATCCTCTAATGAATCTTCTGAAAAATATATCTAGTCAGGATTGGAGCGAAGTATAACCCAATAGCAGTTCCAATAATTGATAGAAACTATGAAACAGTAATAGCAATGCAAATAAATGATGGAAGTAACTAAACTAGTAAATATCACAAGAAAGAGTATCATGGTAAGTAATGTAAATAAACTGAGAATAATATGGTGAGGAACATCAATCCAATAAAATGGAATAAAGAAAATATAATAATAAAATGTGCCTTAAAATATTGGTAAGATAAGTGATGGGCTTGGGCCTAACACGGGCTATAAATAAAAAGGAAACTAGCTTGACCACGCGTGAGTTGCATGATCTGCTAGCTATCACGGGCTTCACTAAATCATGGGCTATAAGGTATGATCACATATCCACTAATACTTTTCCAACCCCCGATTAGTACATAGATCCAAATTATGACATGTTATAACACGTATATTACGATGCACAGTCTATAATATCATATACTACGATCACGGTCTAAATAATCACGAAGATATCACGGTAATCACTGAGTAATCACGAAGAACGACACTGCAATCACTGAGTAATCATGACAATAATATCTCATGACGGGGATCCATATATACCAATCAATGTAACATCGTGTCAGGAATCAAATATCTCAATACTAAATACATGTAGCATAGAGACTATCAAATAAGAAAACTATCAGAGAATATACTCGCCTCCGATCCTGAGCAAATGGTACGACTCAGTATCCGAGCTAGTGTCACACAACTCTATATATGAATATTATGTCAATGGACGTAAAGAAGTGATAAATGAACCAAAATACATTAAATATGATTTTATAGGCCATTTCTAGGTCACACTAGTCCAACTAGATCAAACTAGGTCTTTACCTCATTCTAGGTCCAAACCTAGCTTCTAAGGTGGTTACCAAGGCAAACTAATTGGTACTAGAACTAATTGGTACTAGGTTGTATTAGGCTATACCTAGATTTTTAAGTCCATATCTTAAAGGTATTACCTAAACTAGCTAATATCACTAAGTATATATATATATATATATATATATATATATATATATATATATATATATATATATACACTAGTTAATATTATCAAGTAACTTAGATATATAGCTTATCTATTTACTAGTTACCCCTATCTTATGCATTACCCTAGTATATCAATTGCCTTCACAATAACTAATAACTTAATGTCTTAACTCATTCCCATATTTATCTAATACCTTGCTAATACCTCGTATCTCAATCATACAACCTCCTTGGCATATAGCCTTGGTATTCAAATTGTCACAACTCATAATTAGTAACTTAGCATATAGTCTTAGTATCCAATACCTTGCTAATACCCCATATTTATCCAGTAGTTGCATGGAGCTTGCTATAACTGTCTCTGCTACTGTGGTGCCTGGTAAAAAGGCGTCTTAGCTGGAGTCTGATTCTGCTGTGGCTGCTGGAAAGGTCTGGACTGGAAATGAGGATGTTTGGCAGATACTGCACTACCGTTGGCCCCCAAAAAAGAATCACAGTCTCTCTTGGGCTTCAAACCCAACTCCCGCTCAACCTTGCGTGCCTCCGCAAGTATCTCCGAGTATGTCTCATAAAAAGATGAAATGGAGATCTTTATGGCACATTATATAAAACACTCAAGAAAAGGACAGTTTTAAGAGATCAAATATCAATATCAAAGGAGAATAGTTGAATCAAAAGAATTTTCCTAGATGTGATTGAGTATCTTAGCCTATATCCTATATCCTATCACAGGCTCGTAGTAGTACAACTAAATTGTCGTACTACCACGATATCGCATAACTTGCGTAGCTAGACCTGCATGGGACACCACTAAAAATGTGTCACGACCCGCACCCGGTGTATGGGTACAAGTCGGAAACAACGTCCAGCCTACGCCGCAGAATCGGCGGTAGAACGTTGTCTGGGTAATCTATCTAACAATATAATAAACCACCAACAATAATAATATACTCAATCACAGATCTAAGATAGAAATGAGCACATATCAGATAAAGAATAAAAAAGTCACATACAACTCATGAGTCTAAAATAATACATCAATGAGTCTAAAAGTAATAACAAAATAAGCTGGAGACAAATCCAGTACAAAAAAATACTAAGAAGCTACCAAACCCGGGTCAACTGTCTTAGTTGGGATAAGTCCCTCCTGAGCCAGGGTCTCAGACTCTAGACCCACAATATCCTGAGGTCAATAATAGGTAGAGTACCACTCCTCAGTGTCATCTGGAAAAATATATCCAGTCAGAAAATGAGCAAAGTACATCTCTAACAGCAGTTCTAATCAATGATAAAAACTATATAACAGTAAATAGATGTGAATATACAAGATCCATAATAGATACGAGAGATATATATACACAATAAGAAAATACTGGAATAATACAATAATGAACAATATACCAATAAAACAAGGATACTAATGACTAAGTGTGTGAGTACTAGCTTTAACATGTGATCGGCTTGGGAACATGATACAATATATATGGCCTGGCTAATCATACGTGCGGTGTAGGATCAACACTATTCAATAACAGTACTTGATATAATAGGGGTATTGATCACATATCTATACTAAAGTACTCTCCACCCTCGACTAGTATAATAGATCCAACTACGGTATGCTATGGCACGAGATTCCCCAAGAAGATAGCTAGTCTTCCCGAGAATCAGTGTCTGTACATGTACAAGATAACCAATAAAACAATACTTGCACCATGTACACCATATACCAAGGAATAACATCTCATGACGAGATCCGGATATACCAATCAGTGTAACCATAGTGTCAAGAGAACATGGATATCTACACTAGATACAATAAACATAAAGGATATCATAAATGAGAAACTATCAGAGAATGTACTCGCCTGAAGTCCAAGGAATAGTTTCACAGATGTCTGATACGGTGCCTCGAAGACCTAGATATGGAATACAACATCAATACAAGGTTCCGAAAAGAGAATAAGTTAAACTAGTCAACTTCTAGGTCAAAAGTCAATTCTAAGTCAAAAGTCAAACTATGGTCAACTATGGTCAACTACCTATTTCTAGGTTGCAAAAGTCTAACACAAAATATTGGGTTCAAGATACTAAAGTCTAAGCCATAAAAACCATATCTTAATTATTAGGATACCGTATCTCCGGATACGTAAATCCAAAGGTAAAACATCAATATATATATATATATCAAACAATTATTAATAATATAGAATCATAATTACAAACATTAAATAGGTACCATGAATTTTGAACCAACTTGGTATCACAACAATAATTCAAAAACTTGATACCCAAACTCAATACATTGGGTATCCCCAATTACCTTGGTTCCTCAAGATAATACCCAATACCTTGTTATATTAACAACCCGTAATATATATATATATATATACATACTACACTAATTATTATACATAATAATGAAATTAGCAATTTAAGAATATATTTACTTATATATTAAACACCAATATATATATATAATTATTTATCTATATCTATATCTATATCTATATCTATATCTATCTCTCTCTCTCTCTCTCTCTCTCTCTCTCTCTCTCTCTATATATATATATATATATATATATATATATATATATATATATATGCCAACTGTCACTAAAAATAGTTCTGAAATTCTGATACACCGATACGCTGCCCCTTTAGTGACGATTCTGCTCGTTGATGATTCTGTTGTCGCAGTTGCTGCTGACTGTTCCCACTGTTGCTGCTGCTTTGGCGACGGTTTGCAGCCGTCGCTAAACTATTGTTTCCGCTGGTGCTGAATGTTTCCGCTGCTGCTGCTGCTGCTGCTTTGGTGACAGTTGCGGCTGCTATCACCCTTTGCTGTTGTTGCTGCTACAGCGGCTGCTGCTGCTTGCTGTGACAGATTGTTGTCACCCTTTGTTGTTGTCGCTATATATATATATATATATATATATATATATATATATATATATATATATATATATATATATATATATATATATATATATATATATATATATATATATATATAACCCACAAAGTATATATATATATACATATATAATACATAACTACTACTAATAACTACACATACACCCCCACCTAGTATTATGTACATAATTACTATATAGTAACATACACACACATTAATATATATAGATAACTATACATATATGTATATGTATATATAACATATAACATCCATATATAAATATTAATATCCATTTATATATATATATATATATATATATATATATATATATATATATATATATATATATATATATATATATATATATATATATATATATATACTTACACAATAATACCTATAACAACATAGTATCATATATATACATAGTTACAACTATATAGAATATATGTACTTAATAAACACATATAATAATAATAACATACATATATATAGTAACAATATATATACATATTTACACATAACATATATATTATAATATATATATTTATACATGTAGAAGAATAGCTACATAATATATACACATATAATACATACATAATACATAGATCTAAGACACAAGAAGCATAATCATATATACCATAATATATATATAAATATATATATGTACAAATACATTCTCCATGAATTAAGAATACAAGAAATATATCTACATATAATTTGCACAACCATATGGAGGTATCACACCGTATCCTACTAGATCTAGGATACACATGTGACACGAGTCCATCACACATCCAAATGTACCCCGAAGGACATGAACAAGTCACATATATTATTTATGAATAATATGAAGAGTCAAAAATAAATCTGCGTGTCCGTGTTAAAATGTGATATGTACAAAATTTCGTGTCGGAGAGAAAATCCCCCAAAATAATACGTATCACCAAATTATTGGGATACGACCTACACGTACCCAATTATGGACACGACACTAGCCCCAAACACATAAGCACATGCCAAATTGATCTATAGGATCAATTGACACACACAACAATTGTCAATCTCGAAATTTCCCCAAAATTGATATAAAAAGTACCATACTTTCTCAATAGGCCTCCTAAGAACACAAAACCAAATCCTATGGGTAGCCTATGAATATGGGTTGATTTTCCATAGTTAAATCTCAAATTTAGAACCTAAATTAAGGAAAAAATTGAATTATACCTATTGGGAGATGGATTCCCAATGCAACCTCTAAATGAGATAAAATTGGCTCCAACTTATAGATCCTTGCTCCTCTTTGTAGATCATTGCTTCCTCCTTCTAGATCCTTGCTCCACTAGCCTCCAATGGTGATTTGGGAAGGAAATAGAATGAACTTTGGTAGGAAAATGAAGTAGGAATGAAGGAATTTGGTTGAGTAGATCTAGTTTTGAAATAAAAAGATGAGAGAAATAAATCCCCCCCCCCCTCTATATAGGCCGTCCCCCTTTCCCCTTCCTTAAGCTATCATGTAATATCCAATATACCCCTTGGGGCCTCTCATGAACAAATAATTAAGGAAGAAAGCTTCTAGTCTAATGGTTTAATTAATTTAATCCATCTCCTTAACAATGGGCTTTCTAAATGGGCTAACTTCTAACCAATTAATTCATGTTGGTCCATGAGTCTAAACTAAACTAGTTAGGTCCACTAACATAAGTCCAAAATAAATAATTAACATCTAACAATAATTAAATAATATAATAAATAATTATTTATCATGCACAATATTTAATTAAATATGAAATTACTAAAATATCCTTTCCTAGAAAATATGGTAGTGACAAGTCTACCATCCTTAAAATAATTTCGTCCTCGAAATTCAAAGACGAAAACTACCCCTAGAAAATAATAGAAGAACAGAACTAAAGAATCATAAGTAACTATGAAAGAACATAACGTAACTAGGAAATAACATACCTCAAGGCACAAACAAATATGGATAACGCTCTCGCATTTCATCCTCTCTCTCCCAGGTAGACTCCCCCGGAGAGTGATGCCTCCATGTGACGCGCACCAAAGAAATAGTCTGGTTCCTCAGCACCTTCTCTCTCCGATCCAGAATCTCAACTGGCTGCTCTGGATAACTAAGAGTAGGGCCCACCTCTATCTTCGAGTGATCCAACACATGACTAGGATTTGCCACGTATCGTCTCAACTACGACACGTGAAACACATTGTGAACTCCCTCCAATGCAGGTAGTAATTCTAGTCTATAAGCAACTGTACTGACCCTCTCTAGAATAGTGAAAGGTCCGATGAATTACGAACTAAGCTTCCCGCCTCCATTGAAGCGAATCGTACCTCGTGTCAGAGAAATCCTCAGAAACACCAAACCACCCACCTAGAACAAAACACCACCTTAAGAACTTAATCTATAACAAACAACCAATAACAAGCACAAAATAAAAATCTAAACTATACCTCAAACTCCAAAGGTCTCTGGTGGCTATCGATCCAATATCGATGTCTGTCCTGCGCCACACGAAGTCTGTCTCTGATCAACTGAACCTTCTCTGCTGCATCCACAACCATCTCTGGCCCAAGCAAAACTCTCTCTCCAACATCATCCCAAGACAAGGGAGTACGATACCTCCGATCGTACAGAGCTTCAAAAGGTGATATCTTTATACTAGCCTGGTAGCTATTGTTATAAGCAAACTCTACCAAATGGAGATGGTCCTCCCAAGAACCCCCGAAATCTAGTACACAAGTGCGCAACATATCCGCGAGAGTCTGAATAGTCCTCTTCGACTGCCCATCTGTCTGGGGATGATATGCAGTACTGAACTTGAGTTGAGTGCCCAAACTCTCCTGTAAACTCCTCCAGAAATGAGAAGTGAAACGACTATCCCGATCCGAGACTATGCTGACGGAAACTCCATGTATCCTAACGATCTGTCTCACATACATCTCTGCCAGCTTCTCCGTAGACAAACCCACCTTGAAAGGCAAAAAGTGGGCCAATTTGGTCAACCTATCAACGATGACCCAAATCGCATCTTTTTCTCCTGGAGATCGTAAAAGTTCGGACACAAAATCCATAGTAATGTGCTCCCACTTTCACTCTGGAATGGGTAATGGCTGAAGTAAATCTCCTGGCCTCTGCCTCTCGACTTTCACCTGCTGGCACACTAAGCATCTGGATACAAACTGTGTCACTTCCCTTTTCATGCCATACCACCATACACTCTCTCGCATATCCCGATACACCTTGTTAGCACCTGGATGCATGGAATACTGAGAGCGATACGCTTCCTGTAATACCTCCTCACGTAGCTCTCCACTAGGCACACACAATCTAACTTCATGCCTCAAAGATCCATTCTCAGCAATAGTGAAATCATCTTCCAATCATGCTCTTACCTGAGCTCTGATACTCCTCAGAGATATATTCTCATACTATGCTGCCTTGATCTGGTCCATCAAATCTGAATGTATTTGCAATCCCCACATCTGCATAGCACAACCAGGAACTATCACCTCGATGCCCAAGCTCTCCAAGTCCTCCAACAAATATCGATATTGTGTCAAGATCATAGCTACCAGATACCTGCTCAAAGCATCGGCAACTACATTAGCTTTCCCAGGATGATATTGCAAAGATATATCAAAATCCTTAATCAGTTCCAACCACTGATGTTGCCTCATGTTCAACTTCTTTTACGTGAAAATGTACTTCAAGCTATTGTGGTCTGTGAAGATCTCTACATGCTCTCCGTATAAATAATGTTTCCATAATTTCAGGGTGAAGATGACTGCTGCCAACTCTAAATCATGGGTAGGATAGTTCTTTTCATGAGGACATAATTGCCTGGATGCATAGGCAATCACTTTCCCATTCTGCTGAAGAACACAACCCAAACCTTTCTCCGATGCATCACTATAAATAGTGAAACCTCCAGACCCTGATGGCAACGTCAAAATAGGAGCAGACGTCAACCTCTTCTTTAATTCCTCAAACACAACCTGACAATCCTCCGTCCAAACAAACTCCTCATCCTTCCTTGTGAGTCTGGTCATCGGCTCAGCAATTCTCAAAAAATCTTGCATAAAATTTCTGTAGTAGCCTGCCAATCCCAAGAAACTCCTGATCTCTGCTACCGAACTCGGAGTCTTCCAAGATTCTATTGCTGCAATCTTCTTCGGATCCACTGAAATACCATCACCAGTCACAACATGCCCCAAAAACTCCACCTTGTCCAAGAAAAACTCATATTTGGACAACTTCCCGTACAACTTCACCTTCCTCAGTACATCCAACACAATCCTCAAATGCTCCTCATGCTCCTCCGGTGTCCTTGAGTATATGAGTATGTCATCAATGAACACCACCACGAACTTGTCAAGGTACTGGTGGAACACTTTGTTCATCAAGTTCATAAATACCACCGGTGCATTAGTCAAACCAAACAGCATCACCATAAACTCGTACTGACCATACCGAGTCCTAAAAGCAGTCATCGGTATGTCCACCGGCTTCACCTTCACCTGATGGTAGCCTGATCTCAAATCTATCTTAGAAAACACCTTCGTACCACTCAACTGATCAAACAGATCATCAATCCGTGGCAAAGGATACTTATTCTTGATAGTGAGATTATTCAAAGCCCCATAATTAATGCACATGTGCATTGATCCATCGTTCTTCGGTACAAACAATACCGGGGCTCCCCATGGTGAAGAACTCGATCTGATAAACCCCTTATCTTGCAATTCATCCACCTGCTTCTTTAGCTCGACCAGCTCACTTTTGTTTACTCTATAGACATGTTACGAAATTGGTTCTGCACCTGGCACCAAGTCTATAGAAAATTTAACATATCGGTCTGGCGGTAACCCTGGCAATTTCTCAGGAAACACATCCAAGAACTCTGCTATCAACGGATGCGGCAACTCCTTGTCTTCCACCATAGCTCCACAAATAATGCATTCTCCCTGTTCTACAGCTCCTCTAGCAAACTCAAACTCTGGCTCTCCTGGCGGACCAAACAAAACTCTACCTCCTCTACAATCTATGCTAGCACGGTGCCTACTCAAGCAATCCATCCCGAGTACAATGTCATAGCTCAGAAGTGGCATTACAAGTAGACACACACTCAACTCCCGGCCTCCCAGAGTAACTCTCCGATCCTTGTAAATATCATTAACCAGGATAATGCCTCCTTCCGTCATGATCTTGCAAGTCCTAAGCAAAGACTCAGCTATCAAACCATGTTTCAAAGGAAAAGAAATAGATATAAAACTATGGGAAGCACCACTATCAAACAAAGCTAAAGCTGGAATGAAATCAAGAAGAATAGAACCTGCGATGACATCTACGATGGGTTCATCCTCCTCGACGGTCATAACAAATGCTCGTCCCTGCTAAGCACCTCCCTGCTGCTGATGCTGGACAAAATGCTGCTGATGTGTCGGAAGTGGTCCCCTCGGCTGTACTGCAGGTGGTCTCATCGGTGCCCTCGGAGCTGAAGCTGCTCCCTGAACTGCACGACAAGGACACTCCCTCAACTGATGCCCTTCAGTACCATAATACAAACAAACTCCCAACCTCCTCCTGCAAACTTCCCAGATGTGGCCGAGCTTCTTGCAGTAGTTGCATGGAGCTTGCTGTAACTGTCTCTTCTGCTGTGGTGCCTGGTAAAAAGGTGCCTTAGCTGGAGTCTGATTTTGTTGTGGCTGCTGGAAAGGTCTGTACTGAAAATGAGGACGTTTGGCAGATACTGCACTGCCGTTGGCCCCCAAAAAATAATCACGGTCTCTCTTGGGCTTCAAACCCAACTCCCGCTCAACCTTGCGTGCCTCCGCAAGTATCTCCGAATATGTCTCATAAAAAGACGGAATGGGGATCTTTATGGCACATGATATAAGACACTCAAGGAAAGGACAGTTTTAAGAGATCAAATATCAATATCAAAGGAGAATAGTTGAATCAAAAGAATTTTCCTAGATGTGATTGAGTATCTCAGCCTATATCCTATATCCTATCGCAGGCTCGCAGTAGTACAACTAAATTGTCGTACTACCATGACATCGCATAACTTGCGAAGCTAGACCTGCATGGGACACCACTAAAAACGTGTCACGACCCGCACCCGGTATATGGGTACAAGTCAGAAACAACGTCCAGCCTACACCGCAGAATCGGTGGTAGAACGTTGTTTGGGTAATCTATCTAACAATATAATAAACCACCAATAATGATAATATACTCAATCACAGATCTAAGATGGAAATGAGCACGAATTAGATAAAGAATAAAAAAGTCACATACAGCTCATGAGTCTAAAATAATATATCAATGAGTCTAAAAGTAATAACAAAATAAGCTGGAGACAAATCCAGTACAAAAATACTAAGCTACCAAACCCGGGTCAACTGTCTCAGTTGGGATAAGTCCCTCCTGAGCCAGGGTCTTAGACTCTAGACCCACAACATCCTGAGGTCCATAATAGGTAGGGTACCACTCCTCAGTGTCATCTGCAAAAAATATATCCAGTCAGGAAAGGAGCAGAGTACATCTCTAACAGCAGTTCTAATCAATGATAAAAACTATATAACAGTAAATAGATGTGAATATACAAGATGCACAATAGATACGAGATATATATATATACAATAAGGAAATACTGGAATAATACAATAATGAACAATATGCCAATAAAACAAGGATACTAATGACTAAGTGTGCGAGTACTAGCTTTAACATGTGATCGACTTGGGAACATGATACAATATATATGGTCTGGATAATCATACGTGCGGTGTAGGATCAACACTATTCAATAACAGTACTTGATATAATAGGGGTATTGATCACATATCTACACTAAAGTACTCCCCACCCTCGACTAGTATAATAGATCCAACCACGGTATGCTATGGCACGAGATTTCCCAAGAAGATAGCTAGTTTTCCCGAGAATCAGTGTCTGTACATATACAAGATAACCAATAAAATAATACTTGCACCATGTACACCATAAACCAAGGAATAATATCTCATGACGAGATCCGGATATACCAATCCGTGTAACTATAGTGTCAAGAGAACATGGTATCTACACCAGATACAATGAACATAGAGGATATCATAAATGAGAAACTATCAGAGAATGTACTCGCCTGAAGTCCAAGGAATAGTTTCACAGATGTCTGATACGGTGCCTCGAAGACCTAGATATGGAATACAACATCAATACAAGGTTCCGGAAAGAGAATAAGTTAAACTAGTCAACTTCTAGGTCAAAAGTCAATTCTAAGTCAAAAGTCAAACTATGGTCAACTATGGTCAACTATAGTCAAACTATGGTCAACTACCTATTTCTAGGTTGCAAAAGTCTAACACAAAATATTGGGTTCAAGATACTAAAGTCTAATCCATAAAAACCATATCTTAATTATTAGGATACCGTATCTCCGGATACGTAAATCCAAAAGTAAAACATCAATATATATATATATATATATATATATATATATATATATATATATATATATATATATATATATATATATATATATATATCAAACAATTATTAATAATATAGAATCATAATTACAAACATTAAATAGGTACCGTGGGTTTTGAACCAACTTGGTATCACAACAATAATTCAAAAACTTGATACCCAAACTCAATACCTTGGATATCCCCAATTACCTTGGTTCCTCAAGGTAATACCCAATACCTTGTTGTATTAACTACCCGTAATATATATATACATACTACACTAATTATTATACATATACTATAATGAAATTAGCAATTTAAGAATATATTTACTTATATATTAAACACCAATATATATATAATTATCTATCTATATCTATATAAGTATATATATATCTATAAATCTGCCAACTGTCACTCAAAATAGTTCTGAAATTCTGATACGCTGCCCCTTTAGTGACGATTCTGCCCGTTGCTGAATCTGCTGTCGCTGCTGCTGCTGACTGTTCCCACTGCTGCTGCTGCTTTGGCGACGGTTTGCAGCCGTCTCTAAACTGTTGTTGCCGTTGCTACTGAATGTTCCTGGTGGTGCTGCTGCTTTGGTGACAGTTGCGGCTGCTGTCACCCTTTGCTGCTGTTGCTGCTACAGCGGCTGCTGCTGCTACAGCGGCTGCTGCTGCTTGCTGTGACAGATTGTTGTCACCCTTTGCTGTTGTCGCTATATATATATATATATATATATATATATATATATATATAATACATAACTACTACTAATAACTACACATACACCCCCACCTAGTATTATGTGCATAATTACTATATAGTAACATACACACACATTAATATATATAGATAACTATACATATATGTATATATAACATATAACATATAACATCCATATATAAATATAAATATAAATATCCATATATATATATATATATATATATATATATATATATATATATATATATATATATATATATATATATATACTTACACAATAATACCTATAACAACATAGTATCATATATATACATAGTTACAACTATATAAAATATATGTACTTAATAAACACATATAATAATAATAACATACATATATATAGTAACAACATGTATACATATTGTCACGACCCGCACCCGGAAGTTCGAGCACGAGTGCGTGGGTACGTCCAGCCTACGCCGCAGAGTCGGCGGTAGTACGCTGTCTAGGTCAAATCCATATTTACTAACTAGCTCATGCACAAGTAACATAGGCAAGATAATAATGAGAACAAAAATTTAAGATTGCAACTGAAATAAATACGACCACAGATTCAAATGTTTTAGTACAGCAATTCAGAATGGAATCGGGGACAAACCCGATTAATAAGATAAGAAACAGAAATAAAAGATAGCTACTACTAGCTACTCTGCAACAGGGGTCTCCTGGGTGGGTTCTGGCTCCTCATAGGTATCATCAGTCCCCTCATAGGGACCATAATAAGTAGGGGCAAGGTCCTCATCATCGCCTAAATCAACAGATCCAGTCAGGAAAGGAGCAAAGTACACAGTGCACAACAAGAATAAACTAAATATTTATGACAATTAAAAAGAATATCATGTTAAGGAACTGCATAAAAGAACATCAATATCTCAGAGTTAATGCTGTAAACAGGAATATAAGAAAACAGAAATAAATAAGACAGGAAGTGAACTACAACAGTCAGCGAGAAATATAACATGACCAGGAACTATCGGTGTGAAATTGTATTTATTTTTAGAATACATAGTTGGCATGTAGGGGTTTATAAGGCTAATCCGGCCATCATAAACGGCTATTAAACAGGGGAAATTGAGATCCGGCTGGGGTACAGTCGTGTACCAACAGCTATTAAATATGGCAGGGGAAAGGGTAAACTACATGCCTTCTAGTATTCTCCCACCCGACATGAAAAATAAGACATGAACTCCAATATTCAAGATATGAAATCTAGCATTTCTAACACTAGGTGTAATAATCAAGGGTACTAGTAAAGCAGGGAATTAATTATCACAATATAAAGATTTAACTTGAAGTGCAGGTACTTGCCTGTTGTTTGGATCTGATTAAAATTGGTTCTTGGGGAAATTTCCAGAGATGAGTCCAAAAGCTGAAATAGACATTACCATCATGCTCAGAAGATGTCAAATAGCTAGAAACGCCTATCCTTGGGTCCAATTTGGAGACAAGGGCAAAAACGGCAGTTTCGGGTCAAAACGGGGTCTGCCGGTGGGCCCGCTTTGCACCGAAAAATGTGTCCGGGTCAACGGTCTTCAAATTTACCAAACTTAGTGTCAACAGGTCAGGAACGCTGATACGAATCCAACAGAACTTCCAGATTTGGATTCCGATGAGCCGAACACAAAATCGCCCGTCGAACGGGGCCTGTGGGACCCACGACACGCGATTTCGTCAACGTCCTCAGAATCGAGCCAAACTTGACCCACAGGACCAGCGTATTGCTACGAGTCCGATGGCAAGTTTCGTCTCGATCTGACGAGTGTACAAGAAGTTAGGGCGAATTGCAGAAAAGTCGGATACGGGACGATGTCCGCGGATACGCATTGATTCCGGTGTGCACGCACACCCGAATCAGCTTCCGCGAAATCTCACACGTCCGTATCGACGACGCGCACGTATCTGTGAAGACCGTACACGACCAAGTCGTCCCGTTTGGTGGGGCATACTCAGTTTCGGGGTGAAACAGGATCTAGTTTTTCCTATTTTTGGATCGCGGTGTGCGATCACCACAGGACGCGATGCCCCGAGCGGTTTATCCGGGCACCGAGAGGGTCATACAGGCTTCGCAACGTAATTTATGGAATCGAAAACGGAGATACAGGGTGCAAGATACGAGTACCTGAACCGGGCTCTTCGAAATTGGGGTTTTCGGTGTCCGACACGCGATTTCGTGTCCTGGACGTGTCCACGCAGTGTCCACTGTGCCCGTGTCCGGCAGCGAGCTGTGTCCGGCCTAGGGTGCTTCTGGCGGGTCGGCGGAGGCGGCCAGTGACCGAGCTGGCCGGCGGTGGGTCGTCGGATCATCGGCAGAGGCGCTGGAGTCGAGGGATCCGGCGTTGGGTCGGAGGAGAAGAGGGAAGGAGGGAGGAAGGTGGGGGCTCGAGCTCTGGCGGCTGCGGGAGGAAGTCGGCGCGGCTGCGGGTGGTCAGAGCCGAGGTCGGCGAGCTCGGGGGGGGATGGCCGGAGCTAGGTCGTCGGAAAATGGGAGCTAGGGTTTGGATTTGGGGGAGAAAGAGGGAGGAGGAGGTGGGTTTTATAGGGAGGCTCCGGGGCGGTTCGTGGCCGGTTTAGGCGGGCGGAGAGGGTCGTGGGGATGTGCCGGCGGAGGCGGCGCAGAAGAACCGGGCGGTGGCCGAGGGACGCGGGCTCGCGCAGGTCGTGGGGAGGGAGATGGGGTTTGCGGGTCGGGTCGGGCGGCGGGTCGGGTCCGGGCAGACCCGCCCGACCCGCAAGGGAACGGCTGGGCTGGGCTAGGCTTCGGCCCACTGGGCCGGGCCGGCCCAGAAGAAGAAAAAAATAAAAAAATAAAAAATAAAAAAAATAAATAATAATAAAAGAAATCAGTTAATTAAAATTAGTTTTTAGGCATTTAAAAATAGGTCTGAGGCCCAGAAAAATCCAAAAAAATTACCCTAAGTCCAGTTTTTCATTTTACACCCAAAAATGTTATTTTCATGATATTTTAATATTATTTATTAACAATTAAAAATTATTTATTAATTAAAACCTTGATTTTAATTTCAGAAAATTCTCAGAAAATTCCAGAAAATTGGAAAAAATCCAAGATTTAATAATTTGAAAATTCAAGGGGTTTACACATATTTACACATAACATATATACTATAATATATATATTTATACATGTAGAAGAATAGCTACATAATATATACACATATAGTACATACATAATACATAGATCTAAGACACAAGAAGTATAATTATATATACCATAATATATATATATATATATATATAAATATCTATATATATATGTACAAATACATTCTCCATGAATTAAGAATACAAGAAATAGATCTACATATAATTTGCACAACCATATGGAGGTATCTCACCGTATCCCACTAGATCTAGGATACGCATGTGATACGAGTCCATCACACATCCAAATGTACCCCGAAGGACACGAACAAGTCACATATATTATTTATGAACAATACGAAAAGTCAAAAATAAATCTACGTATCTGTGTCAAAATGTGACATGTACAAAATCCCGTGTCGGAGAGAAAACCCCCAAAATAACACGTATCACCAAATTGTTAGGATACGACATACACGTACCCAATTGTGGACACGACACTAGCCCCAAACACACAAGCATATGCCAAATTGATCTATAGGATCAATTGACACACACAACAATTGTCAAACTCGGAATTTTCCCAAAATTGACACAAAAAGTACCATAACTTTCTCAATAGGCCTCCTAAAAACACAAAACCAAATCCTATGGGTAGCCTATGAATATGGGTTGATTTTTCATGGTTAAATCTCAGATTTAGAACCTAAATTAAGGAAAAATAAATTGTACCTATTGGGAGATGGATTCCCAATGCAACCTCCAAATGAGATAAAATTGGCTCCAACTTGTAGATCATTGCTCCTCTTTGTAGATCATTGCTTCCTCCTTCTAGATCCTTGCTCCACTAGCCTCCAATGGTAATTTGGGAAGGAAATAGAATGAACTTTGGTAGAAAAATGAAGTGAGAATGAAGAAATTTGGTTGAGAAAAATTCTAGATCTAGTTTTGAAATGAAAAGATGAGAGAGAAATAAATTCCCCCCCTCTATATAGGCCGGCCCCCTTTCCCCTTCCTCAAGCTATCGTGTAATGTCCAATATACCCCTTGTGGCCTCTCATGAACAAATAATTAAGGAAGAAAACTTTTAGTCTAATGGTTTAATTAATTTAATTCATCTCCTTAACAATGGGCTTTCTACATGGGCTAACTTCTAACCAATTAATTCATGTTGGTCCATGAGTCTAAACTAAACTAGTTAGGTCCACTAACACAAGTCCAAAATAAATAATTAACATCTAACAATAATTAAATAATACAATAAATAATTATTTATCATGCACAATATTTAATTAAATATAAAATTACTAAAATACCCTTTCCTAGAAAATATGGTAGTGACAATATACACACACACACACACACACACACACACACACACACTAGAAGCATTAAGTCAAACACTTGACATGCACATGTAAGATACTCTATGATACGCTCTCAATTGAGATGCCAAAACTCTCAATTTTTTATAATTATCATTCACACATATCAAATACATATATAAATAACTAATACAATTAGTTATAATAAAAATTGAAGAATAATTTCACTACTATGCACATTTCCCCCAAAATGAGTCTCCGTATCATAGCGTATCAGAAAATATCATGATACACTCTACTCTTGTCCAATTGTGGACACGTATCTAGCCCCACACTACCCATACAAGTCTAATTAGACCAAATTGGTCTCATGACACATACTTGATGTATCAATCTCGTAATTCTCCCTAATTGGACACAAAATCTAATGATCAAATGCATTGTTGTGTTCTTAATGATCAAATGCATGAATTATATAGAGAAAATCAGAATTTTACCTATTGGAAGATGGATTACTAATAAATTACTCTAATGGACACAAGCTTCTAGCCAATTTCTCTTTCTCCAAGTGCTCCTTGCAATCCAAACTCCAATGTTCCTTAAATGATGTAATTGGAAGAAAATGAGAGTAAATTTGGGTGAATTTTATGGAGGGATGAAGTGATTTGGGGATGAACACAACTAGGGATCTAATTTGGAATGGGAATGAAGAGGAGAGAGAGTAGATCCCCCCTTTAGTATGGCATGTAATCACCCTAAAATTTTAAATAATTAAAAATTTAGCTTAATTAGGGTATATATTGTGTACAAACATTATAGTGTATAAACATAGCGTGTACACATTTTAAATAAATTATCGAATAAATAAAATATAAATATATACATAACTACATGAACATATGTAAACAAGTATGTATAAATAATAGTTTAATAATAATCCCTATAAAATATTATATAATAAATAAATAAATACACTAACAATACTATTAATGACAAGAATAATAATTATTTATAAAAAATTAATAAAAGAAATAAACATAGAAATTAAATAAAAATTAAAAATTAAAAAATTAAAAAATTAAAAAAAATAAAAAATATATATATATATATATATATATATATATAAAATAAAAAAATAAAAAAAAATAAAGGAAAAGGAAAAGAAAAAGAAAAAGAAAAAGAAAAAGAAAAAGAAAAGGAAAAGGAAAAGGAAAGAAAAAAAGAAAGAAAGAAAAGCAACAACACCACAGCAACAAAAACACAACATACACACGTACACAACAAAACACAAAACGAATAACACACACACATGAACCCCGGACCCGATCGACCATCCGAAGCCATATACGCGCAAAAGAGAAATGAAAGAAGCTAAGTTTGATTGATCAAAACTTGATCAATCCTCAACCAAATCTCCTGAATCTTTTCCTACGTAATCTACATCGGATTCTCTTCCAATTTACTCCCAATCCCAGTTCAAACCAAAATTTAAAACCTACAAAAAATCTAGTATAAAACCCATCGATAAAACTGAAAAAACCCTATTTTCTATTCCCACTGCCACAAATCGTCTTTGATCTCGAAGCTTTGTATCCCAACGCATACCCCGACCACCGTAGACCACCTTCGGCCGCCTGCACCACCGCCATCACCGCCGTCGGCCGCCATCGACCGTGTGGAACGCCCATTCGCGAATGCAGCCCTGCTCCACGACCCCCTCTTTCCGGTAATATAACTTTCTCATATTCGCTTCGTTTTACGAACGGTTTCTTCGTATGCGTAGACGACATGACCCTCTGGGAAAACCTTCAAGTGGAATGATTTTAGGTGCCCTAGATCGATAGAAAAGTCGACCCAAAGTCGACAAAAAATCTATCCAAAATAGTTCAGAAAATCAGTCTAAGTACCCCTGTTCACGCCAGTTTTCTACCAACTCGTTTAATATTTTCAAAATCCATTTAAAAGAACTTATTCAAAACATATCCAAGATTATTTTTATTCTTTTAGTTTTTCGTAGTTTGTAACATTCGTCAAATTATTCTGTTTCGAAAATGACCAAAAATTATGTTTTTAAAACCCAAAAAAACTTATGATACGGAGTGCACCCGCCAAACTAGACCACCTCGTCGTGAACAAATTACACCAAAAGGCGCATATAGTATATCCCGACATGTGGACTTTCGCAAAAGTTAATTTGGACGTGTGTGCACGCTAAAATTAACCCGTATCAGTCCAAAAGTCTTCTGTATCGACGTTTTGCAAAATATCATTTTAGTTTATGTACGCTCTTCGGATCACAACTAAACTCGTGCCACTAGACTCGCAGAGTTTGACTTGTTCTGTGACCCAAGCTCATCTGATTCTGAGTCAGGCGATGGATCGCTATTTCGTGGACCCTACGATTTATCTTGACGAGCAATTTTGTGATCGGCTTACCAAAATCCAAAACTGGACATACCGTTGAGTTAGTATCGTCATTTATGATTTGTTTAACCTATAATTTTTCCAATTTAGAGACCTTTATCTCTGACACATTTTTTGGTGCAAAGTGGCTCACATGTGGACTCTGCTTTGGTCCAAAATTATTATTTTGTCCTGTGACCAAATTGGACGAAAGGGTAGAGTTTTATGACTATCTCATTGATTCTGAAAATATTGGTGATATTTATTTCAGCATCCGGAGACGTTCATTCAGAGTCCATAGTTTATGATTTATTGTGCTTGTTATTTGGACGTCTATACTACATTGATTGTTTGCTGGACAAGTATACCTTGCCACTACTACTGTTTATTTACATTCACATATGCATATTTTATTTCTGTCATTTATTTTCTTATATATGTATATTATTAAACAGTGCGTCTAAGGAAATTTGGGTGCAACGATAGATGGCATCATCTTTTGTTATGTATATTGACCTAGATTTAAGAGACTACCTCATTATAGTGAAGCATCTTTATGTTTTATATGGCCCTGACACATGTGTTACACGAGTTGTGAGTCTCATATAGATCAAGGACCTGCATATTGAGTGTCCAACGATAAGTATGGGACGTGCGATATGGAATGACTACTAATAGAATTGTATGCTAGAAGCCTTAGCAGTTATTTAGAGGTATCATCGTGTTGTGGAGACGACATGTATAGGAGCATGGGGTGGGGAGGATAGTTGTTAGCGTAGGGGATCTCATGTTTATTTACTTTTTCTCTAGTTGGCCACGGGTGACTCAGCTGAGCGCTACGTGTGTCGAGCATTTATTTACTTTTTCTCTAGAGTGGCCGCTAATGACTCGGTTGAGCACTACGTGTGTCGAGCACTTGTATGAGTCGAGAGCTCCTTATTAGGAATGTTGTCCTCAAAAGTGCATTTCACGTAGAATTGTTAGGAGACCTTTTGAATGTTTATTTTTGGTATATTGTGGCATGCTTTTATGTATCTTGTTACATCCCTCTGAGGACCTGGTCCCTTTCCAAGTGTAGACGACCATGACTATTTGTAGGAGCATGGATCATGACTTGCTACTTCTTTCTCTTTCGAGGAGGTCTTCCCTTCGAGCCTCTCTGATTATTAGATGATGTATTAATTATATTTTCTTTCATATTCTAGTTTGGCAGTAGATTTGTCTCCACCCAACCATTGGTCTTTTCGACTATTTCATACTTGATTCATTGTCGTATTTGATTATTTATTTCTATTTGATTTTGTGGATGAGATTAGTATTGCTTGTGACTTGTGACATTATATACCACTTGTGAATTATTATTCATAATACAGCGTACGTATGTGTTATAGTTTTCATATATTGGAGTTGTCATATACATACGGCTGACATACTTACATATTCCTAGTCCTACGTATTTTGGGACTGGGCGTGACATGGTCGACCCCCTCTAGCCCCTCCTTCAAGCAATTCACATTGTCTAATGTACCCCTCACTAGCTAGTTATGATATTTATTTAGGGAGGATTATATTAGGAAGCTTCTAATCTAATGAAAATTAATTCCAATCTCCTTAATTAACTAAAGCGAATGAGTCTAATGGGCCTAGCCTAATGTTGGGCTCAATGTGTCATGACTAGTCCTATTGGGTCCACTAGTGTCAAGTCCAATAATTAGGCTAGCCCACTAACTATTAAATAAATAGTACAAGGCATAATAATAATTAGTAGCACAATATATAAATATTAAATCACTAAAAAAATATGCTAAATAACAAAAATATCCTCTTCTAGAAATGTGGTAGTGACAATTATGATGTCTTGAAATGCTGCATATGATAACTTAGTGTTTTAGACGTTGTTTGGTTACAAACAACTTGTGCACAAGATTTTTGGTTCCTGCAGACGGTCCGGGGCACTGGGACCGATCTGATCCAGACAAAATGTTCTGATAGTCGTTTGTTATGGACGAGATGGCGTATAGCGGGGCTCGCCACCTGTGTTGCATACCATTTTCGTCCCAAGACTATAACTCGTCCACTATGACATAGTGCCAGTGACCCCCTCGTATATTTAAACTGTGCAAGCTAAGTATGTCTTCGTGGCAGGGAAGGGCATGGTAAGTTTGTGTAGGTGGTTCAGATGGACATGTAAAGTCACCAAACAGTAGCATGCTTATTTCAGTCAATTTTTATATCTATTGTATGCTTGTAACTTGAACTAAGACAAGATAGAAAGACCACATAATAACTAGCATGCTTCACATAAATAATATGTTGATTGGTATAGTTGGATTAGCTCGTCCTCACCAGTATATTTTGATGTACTAACCCTCACTGCAATAGGTTCTCTCCGCACCAAGGCGATCCTGCGAGGAGCTGAGGAAACTTCCAATCCAGTCCACCTACCAGCGTGCCCAGTTCGTGCCCAGTTCGTGCCCTTTTGAAGTATGTTCTAATTTTAGATCTCGTGTACATACCTTAAGCAGCTCTGTGGCAAGGCGATAGGTTCGACCAAAGGTGTCTATTATCTTTTGAAGTTTTAGTAAAAGGATGTAATATATTAGAATGTTATCTTATTTTGCGTCCACTTTTGTAAGCCCGTGCGGTAACCTTTAGAACTTGTTCAAGAGTTTGTAAATGATGTTTATTATCAATAAAGAGAACTTTTTCTCGTTTTAATACTGTGTTCAATTATCTGCGTACTCTGAATATGTGCTTGTTGTATAAAATACTATGGCCTTGTGCTTTGCGAAACTTAGACATGTACAATATCATGCCCGGGGACGACTATCGATTCCATAAAATTGGGGCATGATATATTGGTATCAGAGCATGGCTTCAGTTACTTTGACCCTCGTGCCGGAAAAATTTTTGTTAACGATCTCGTTTCCCTATTCAAACTCTTGAACTCGTTTGACCAAAATGAGATATGTTCCATATAGTGAGTCCATAATACATTATGAGACTGATGCAAGTTACTTTATTTTGAAGGAATGACTCAAGCACAGGCATCAGTGCTAGCACAGGGAGAGGTACAAGCACAGAAAAGTAGTTTTGGGACCTTAAAAAGTTTCGAAAGCCAGCGAGCTATGCCCTCTGTTGACCCAGTTGAGCGAATGATACAGATGCTTAAGGAGAACCAACAGAGGGATGAGGCTCATCATGAGCGAGCCGAGAAGCAGACGGAAGAACGTTAGAGCAAGTTTGAAAGCAATCTTGAAGCCCGATTTACTGTCCAACAAAAGCAGGTAGATGCCATGCAGCAGATCTTTCAGACCTTAGCCTCCAACCATTTCGTGACGACGTCAGTGACACAGGTGAAGCCCTTAACAACTGAAGTCAAAATGCCTCAAACCCCGAAGAAGAAGGAAGTGACTACCTTCAACTTTGTCGACTTCAAGAAGGTCTGCAACACGTCCTTTCGAGGGATTGAAGATCCAGTCGTGGCTTTAGATTGGCTAGCAGAGCTTGAAGATCACTTTAAACTTCTTGAGGTACCTGAAGAGAAGCGAGTCACGTGTGCCCAACCCCAGCTCCGTTTGAATGTGCACGATTGGTGGGATGTGCATTGAAGATCTCTTTCCATAAACAGTGAAGATGAGACAATCGCGTGGGCTACCTTCCGTAGCTCGTTTGAAGAGGAGTTCATATCCCCTCCCGTTCGTCGACAAAAGGAGAACGAGTTCGTGCAGCATCGACAAGGCAACATGACAGTAAAGCAGTACTCCGTCGAGTTCAATCGGCTCTCCAAGTTTGCAAATTCTTACCTGCCAGATGCGACGAGTCGCACTAGACGATTCAAAGGTGGCATGTGACCTGCCATCCATGAGCATGTAGTCGTTCCCCAATAGCAGGCAATATTAGAAGTTCTCAACCATGTCCTTTCCCTTTACCCGCAATATCCTTCAGTTGCTACCGGCACTGTGAATACTTCCAATCACAAGCGTCCTAACAACACAGGAGGAGTACAACGCTCCAAAGCATGCAAACCAAGGCGATCACCAAAGTCCCAACCCAAGAGGGAATGCAGGGCCACGTTGTACACACTGTAACAAGCCAGGGCATACCGTCAACGACTGTCACCTCAATAACTAGTTATGCTTCAACTGTGGTGGTCCAGGCCACATGTCAAAGAACTATCCGCACCCCTCTAAGCTCCTCCCTCAACATCAAAATCCTTCTCCAGTGCCTCATGCAAATCCAGCCGCACAGCAATATGATTGTCGTCCAGATCAAGGCCGAGTATACACTTTGAAACGGGAATAATCCCTCACTTCGACACAGGTATATTGCTTTTCAATAACATACCTACTTACGTGCTATTTAATTTCGATGCTACGCATAGTTTTATATCTGTGATTTGGCCGTGGAAGACAAGTTAGTGATGACACAGTTATATATAGACCTTAGTGTTAGTACCCCGTCAGGCACAAAAATACATGTTCGTTCAGTATGCCAAGGCGGTCATGTTTGTATCGGAGGAAGGAAACTGTCACTCGATTTGTTAGTCCTAGATATTTAGGATTATGGCATCATTTTTGGGATGGACTGGCTCGGCGCTTGCTCGGCCACCATCGACTATGCAAAGAAAAGGGTCATCTTTCATCTACCAGGATAGGCTAAATTTTGCTACTCGAGTGGTTTAGCGTCAAAAACATCGAAGGCCTGCATGGTAATTTCTACGATATCAGATCGGCGGATGCTACACTTTGGATGCGAAGGATATTTAGTGTATGTTCGTGACACTCGGCATAATTATGCAAACGTAGAGTTTACTTTCATTATGGCAGAATTCTCCTACGTGTTTTCGGACGAACTACCTGACATGCCATACGACCGAGAAATCAAATTCACCATCGACACATTCCCAAATACCCAACCGATTTTCAAGGCTTGTAACTTCAACTAAGGCAAGATAGAAAGACCACATAATAACTAGCATAATTCACATAAATAACATGTTGGTTGGTATAGTTGGATTAGCTCACTCTTACCTGTGTATTTTGATGTACTGACCCTCATTATTACATGTTCTTTGTGCCAAGGCAATCCTGCGAAGAGCTGAGATGACTTCCAATCCAGTCCACCTACCGGCACGTCCTGTTCGTGCCCTTTTGAAGTATGTTCTAATTTCGGAGCTCGTGCACATACCTTATGCAGCTCTGTAGCAAGGCGATAGCTTCGTCCGAAGGTGTCTATTATCTTTTAAAATTTTAGTAAAAGGATGTAATGTATCGGACGACTATCTTATTTTGCGTCTGCTTTTGTAAGCCCATGCGACAACCTTTTGAACTTGTTCAAGAGTTTGTAAATAATGTTTATTATCAATAAAAGAAACTTTTCCTCATTTTAATATTGTGTTCAATTGTCTGCATACTCTGAATATGTGCTCGTTATATCAAATACCATGGCCTTGTGCGTGGCGCAACTTAGACACTCACGGTATCACCCCCGGGGGACGACTATTGATTCTATAGAATCGAGACGTGACACGCGCCCTACCTCCCGGTTGTACCATCCCGCCACCCCCTCTCTACGGTTGGGGGAGGCAGCCGGGTTGAGGGTAGGGCAGGGGTGGGAGAGGGAGTGGGGAAGGGGAAGGGGGTAGCTTCCTCTTTTTTGGTAACAAGTTAAAAATATTTAATAGTTGATGGAATCAAATTGTCAAATAAATTTTTTTTATAAGGTATTAAGGGCCTGTTTGGTTGCACGAAAGTATATGAAAGCGCGAAAGTAAAAAAATGGAGTTTGCGTAAGCATAAATTTTGACTTTCCAAAAGTTGTTTGGTTGGTAGAATTGGAAGATATGAAAGTGAAGTAAAAATGAGTTTGGTTGTTTGGATGGTTGTTGAAAGTGAAAAAAAAAGAGTTCAGTTGTCTAAATGATTGTTGAATGTGGATGTTGGTTGGAGATATGGTAACCCTCGACAGACTTACCTTCCAATTTTGTTTACAAAAATAATTTAAATTTAAACATAAATATTATAATATAAATTATTATCAATATAGTTTATTATTACTACTATTAATAATAATTTTTATTATTATTAACCTTTATTATTACGACTATTAATTTTTATTTTATATAAACAACCCCTCCCACCCACTTTCTCTCCCCCAACAAAAGAAAGTTTTTTCTATAGGCACTACGTGTAATGCCCCGTTCCCCCTATTCGGGGAGCGCGGCCAAGAAATACTTACGACCGTCCGAACGGGACAGATTGAATTAAGATCCTTTCCTCGTTATGGATTGGTTTCTTCGGAATCAGGTCCCATATACAATGGATTGTGCCTCGAGGATGGACTCGGCGGCAGAGTCGAGAGGGGCCTTTCCGTTGCGTTGGTTTCTTGTCCGTTTTCGTGCCGCTTGGTTGCTTTCTTGTTGGTTTTATGACTTGCATTTTCTTGAACGGTTTCAATGGATTTCATTGCTTTCGTTCTTAGGATTTCGCATTTCGTATCGAGCCTTGGAGACGAAGCAGGAAGTATTGATCACCCGTTGGTGCGTGCAGGTGATCGTGTAGACGACGTGCGAGCGGAGTCTTAGAGATCTCTCCTTCTTCTTCCTATTCAACAAACTTGTGAGTGGCTCTATTTCGATAAGCACCTTCTTTCCAAGGGCTCCGTTCATAATAAAATTGACTCAGTTGTGCATTCAATCAAACGATACCAATTAAGTAACAAGTTGGATAACAAGATAAGATAAGAAGTAGGCTTGGAACACCCATTGCTTGTCATATAAAACCTTGCATAAATTCATTGATGCATGCATGGTCGTTGGATGTTTAATGGGTTGGTATTTATTGATAGTTCAAAGAGCTCTTTTATAAGTTCAAGGTGTTCTTCTATAAACTGCTGCATGTTATTTTATATAACTGTTGGTTAATGGTGACAGTACAGTAAAGCAGTTTCGTTCATGATGTTCTTTAAATCGCTAGTAAGTAAATCTGTGAAGTAGAGTTCATAGAAATGGTCATGGGAATTCTTGTGCACAAGGGATCCAGGTTCCTGCGAACGGTTACCGGGGCACCGGGCCGTTTCGACCCGGGCGGAATCTACTTTCTTAGTCGTGGGAGCGGGGAATTGTAGCGGGGCTAGCTACCCGCGCTGCAAGCGTCGCCGCCAGCCCAGACTAAATCCATGATGGCTGGTAAACAACAAAGAAAGATGTTGTGTATATTTAAACTGTGCAGACTAACTATGTCTTCGTGACAGGGAAGGCTATGGTAAGTTGTACAGGTGGTTCAGACGGGACAGGTAAAGTCACCGAACGGTGGCATGTGAAGTTATGTTATTTTGTTCTTGCATACCTGCTAAATGAAATCTGAACTAGGCAAGAATAGAAACCCACCTAAGAACATAATTGTAGCATACTCATTAGATCTCATCTCATGAGCTTGGTAAAGTTGAGCAGCTAGCCTTCACCAGTACTTTCCGAAGTACTGACCCTCGTTGTAGCAGGTTCCCCGGCGCAAGGCAACGCGGCGAGGAGCTGAAGTTCTCTCCGAACTTTTGGGATCCTTGGCGGTTCGTGGCCAAAACTTTTGGAGGCTCAAGCTCGAAGCCTTTCACTCTCTCTCCGTTGCTGAATATCGCTAAGGCGATGGTGCTTACTCGCACCCAAGGTGTTTTGCGTTTTTAAATCTATGTAAAGGGACATAATGTATGGATCGGCTATCTCATTTTGCGTCCAAGTTTGTAAGCCCGTGGGGCATTTTATACTTTTGAGTCAAGCGATGTAAAAAGATGTTCATTATAAATAAAAGAGAAACTTTTCTATGCCTCAACCTTGTGTTATCTTATATGTCTACTCTGTTGCATTGTTCTAAAGAATATCCTTATGCCTAAGGCCTTGTGCACGCGCGCCCTATGCGTGCACGGCATCACGCCCGGAGGACGATTATCGATTAGCCGAAATCGGGGCGTGATACTACGCTTTTGCAATTTTTACTGAGGACAACCCAAATTTTACTTAGGACATCCTACCCCCCCCCCCCAAACCCTCCCAAAACCCTTCATTCTACATTTTTACTCTCTCTCTCTTCAAATTCCATCCCTCTTTCTCTCCAACTCCTCCAATTTCAAGGCAATGGCACCCAAACCTTATTCAAAATCTATATATGTATCCAACCCTTCATTCCTCCATTAGGGTTTTGATTTTATTTATGTTTAAATTTGATTTAATTCTCATGAATCCTTGCTAATACCTAAAATAGTCACATAAATTAGTTTAGAACTAATTTAGGATTGATATACGAACTAATGAACCATAAAAATCAAACTTAGGGTTTAAAAAAACCAAACAACGCCCACACTCAGGCTGAAAACCTACAGGATTGTAGAAAAATTCCTACAGTCCTAATATATATGTAGGACTGTAGGCAATCCTACAGTCTTGTTTTATAGTAGGCAATCATGTTATATATATATATATATATATATATATATATATATATATATATATATATATATATATATATATATATATATATATATATATATATTAGGCAATCCAGTTTTATTTACCTATATATAGTAGGTAATCCTGTTTTATTTATAGGATTGTAGGAAATACTATAGTCCTATTGTATATGTAGGACTGTAGGAAAGCCTACAGTCATGTTTTATTTATAGGACTGTAGGTAATCCTACAGTCCTGTATTATATATTGATTGTTGAATTTTTTTACAGTCCAAGTTGTTTAACTATATATCTGAATTTTTTTTTTTCAGTAAATCGGTATATACGAAAAGAAAATGACCCACAACATCAGCGCGCAAGGAATGCAATGTGGACCGTGTAGTTGAGAAACCACTCACTATCGCCGAACCCGAACGAGTCATTGTACCACCGCGCAAGTCTCGTTCGAAGAAACCGGGTCCTTCTACTCCTCCATCTTCTTCCTCTTCCGATGAATACGTGGCTCCTACTACTCCTCCGCCCGCTTCCTCCTCTGATGAAGACGTGCCTACTACCCAAACCCGGCCAGATAATGGTTCAGGATCGTCGCAGCAGCCGACTAGTCCAATTTTAAGTCGTCCAAAAGTTTGCTCTATGTTGTTGTCGTTCAACAACCATATTGCATTTAAAATATGGAAAGAGCCGATTTGTACACCATGTTGTAAAAAATAAAGTTTTGATTTAGATTACTATATATTTCAAGAAGCTAATTTTCTCCGATTATTAACTTTTCAGAGGACCTATCGTATGTTCACGACGGTCGTGAACCACGGAAAGAAGTGCAGCAGCTGGATGTTTGTCAAATTAGGGAAAGCCGCCAGGAACAAAATTATTCCTACCGGTTTGCACAATTTGGCCATGTACGCATAGCAGACAGTGTACACTGCGCTTATATCAACATTCGTAGAGCGTTGGCATCCAGAGACTTAAACTTTCCATCTTCCAACGGGAGAGATGACAATTACTTTGGATGACGTCCATCACATATTGGGCCTCAATGTCCAAGGTTGGGTCATGATGAATGATATATTTGTTGAGAAGGACTTATCGTGGCACGACCACGCCATAGACTTTATATCCGATTCTCTTGGAGTTGAGGACAGTAGTTTTAGTGCCCTTCAAGATCTTCAGAAGTCATATGGTCTTTCTTTGAAATATGTGGCAGAGACATTCAAAGACAAGGAGGCTGAAGGAGAAACTGTCAATAGGGTGGCCCGTGCATACATGATTTTTGTCTTAGGAGCCGTCGGCATTCCGGACAAGTCTGGAACTTTGATTCATGCCGGATATCTATTAAATTTGCTTGACATGGATACCATGGATAATTTTTTTTGGAGAAGCGGTATACTAGCATACCTTTATCACGAGCTTGGTGCAGCATCCCGCATCAATATGAAGACAATAGCAGGATGCCATACTCTACTCCATGTAAAAAAATATCTTTTTTCAGTTCTATACATAATATGATATTTCGTTGTTAAATTATTGACTATTCTAATTTACGTACATACATGGATATATAGACACTTTTTGATGCTGAAGCGGGCTGAGGCTAATCGACGGTATGACGAGGAGCTTCCTAGAATGTGCCGATGGAAGCCAACTTTGGCTGATCCCAAATGTCTTGGAACATTGGCCACCATACGCACCGCAATTGAAGATTTGACGGCAGAAGAGGTGAAAAGACAGCATATATTTTGTTACATTCATTTGGGTTGTAATACCCCGTTCCGCTCAAGCGGACTGCCGATTCAAACGACAAAAGTGCAATGTCCCGACCCACCTTGCTCAGGCGAGAACACTCGTTTAAGGCAAAGGATATCCAGACTTGTCCCTTCAGGAGTTTGGCTTAGACTTTCAGAGGCTCGCTCGGAGTATCACTCGACCGAGGCGAATCATAGCTAAGGTGGGTGGCTACGATGAACATGTCTTTGCTTAGCCAGTACACTTAAAATATGGATCGATACATGCTAGTCGCTAGGTAAATCACCCCCTACATGCTAATAAGAATACAACGCACCTAGTTAAGGGAATAATCCTAACTTGTATTGCTTATGTTAGAACATGGAATTGAAATATTATTTGTATTCAGACCCTCGCATGCTACCCTAGATTATGTCGCTCGGTAAGTCCCTTTACGGTTTCACTCCTTGGCTTACCTTCGGGCCTGAGCTAATTTGAATGCTTACGTTTATACAAATGTATGCTTGCCTGCTTATAGATATTTCCTTGATTAAATGTTTGTTGTATAAACTATGCCTCAATTGTGTAACACTGTGCATGTCATGCATTCATCTAGTTCTCCTCGGAAGACTATCTAATAGTCGTTCCGTGCAAGAATGATCCTAAAAGTATACGGGACTATCACGCCCCAGTCCCAAAATACCGTGGGACTGGACGCGTGGCAATGGCCAACAACACACACCGATGGACAAACCCAATTTAATGGATCCATCGGGACATGCTTAAGCTGTAATATAAGAATAAGTAGGTCCAATGATACAAGTCACAGTCTATGCTAATCTCATCCAAAACAGATAATCACAGATCAAATGCCAGAATAATACAAATAGGAATAACTAACAAATCTCAATAAAAGTGTCTCAGAGAACAATCCGAGAACAAGTCTGATACATAAATGCAATAGACTGGAAAATAAAGAAACAAGAAATAGAAATAAATGAGTATATAAAGCAATACTCAGGAGAAGTCCTCTGGGGTGATCTTGTCCTCGAAGGTCGGTACAGCTCCTGTATCTGCTCCTGTTCCTGCTTCTGCTCCTGATAATGCTCATGTATAACTCTAGATGGATCTCCTCTGCTAGTCCTGGGGACAAAGTCCGGATCCAGGTCCTCATGGGACAGCAAGGTACAGAAAATACAAGCCAAAATAAATGCAGTGCAGCAGAGAATGAAATAAATAGGGTAAGCTATATAACCATCTATGTGAAATGCAAGAGAGAACATCAATAGTACTCAGGTTGAAACAACTACAAGCTCTGTGTAGGAGAGCCGGTAGCAGTGATATCATGAGGTAGTCTAGCTCAGCGGGAGACTGAGTAGCCGGCATAACATAATCAACCTGTAGCCTGTGGGTCTCTCCAGCAATGGATGGAACAAGAGTGGAGTACTAAATAACCAGCTAAGTGATATGCAAGATGAGAGAAGCACTAGAACTCAGGCTGACGCCGCTACAAGCTCTGTGTCGGGGAGCCGGTAGCAGCAGTAATAATGAGTAATGGGCCAAGCTCGGGCTTCAGAGTCTTGTGCCTCACAATAATAGGGGTGTATATATATGGTCAGCATGTAGCCTGTGTGTCTCTCCCCACCCAATGTAATCACACGTCTCATGTCCATGATGCCTCATGTCCATGTCATGCACAATCGTATCTAATGCACAAGTCATCTAATGTCTAGGAATATAATGTCAATGCCATAAAGTCTGTATCCTATACAGAATCACCATGAATATCTCAGGAAGATTCCGTCCATGAATAGTGTCAAGTGTCCTGGGTTATAGTGTACTTGATAAGACAAGTACGAGAATGTAAAGGGGTTACGAATATCCATCTCTAGATGACAATACACAACACCGCGTACGGTGTTGGCACCCGACTAATAATCAGACGCTAAGTACGTCACACGGTCCTAGGTCAAGCATGCACAGCAATATAATGAATCAAGAAAAATGCAACAAGAAATATAAAGTTGGCAAGGTATACTTGCACGACAATGTATAAATAAGTCAAGAAAATAAGTAGCAAAACTGCAGGATTTGGCAAGGTACACTTGCCTAGGGTCCTGGCTCCAACTATAGCTCTGGTCTCAGTGTGATCTGCAGGTACTACTCCGGTTGCTGAAATAAACATCACCATTAGATTCAGAAAATATCAAATAGCTAGAAACGCCTGTCCTTAAGTCCAATTTGGACATAAGGGCAGAAATGACGATTCCGGGTCAAAGCGGGGTCCACATGTGGGCCACTTTGTACCAAAAAGTGTGTCAGGGTTAAAGGTCTCCAAATTTGCCAAACTTAGTGTCAACAAGTCAGTAACGATGATACGAACCCAACGGAACTTCCAGAATTGGATTCCGGTGAGCCGATCACGAAATCGTCCGTCAAGTGGAGCCTGTGGGCCCACGATACGTGATTTCGTCAACGTTCTCAGAATCGAACCAAACTTGGGTCACAGGACCAGCGTATCGCTACGAGTCCTATGGCACAAGTTTCATCTCGATTCGACGTGTGTACACAAAGTTACAGCGTGTTCCAGAACGGACGGATACGAGGTGTCGTCAGCGGATTCGCGTTGATTTCGGTGTGCACGCACATCCGAATCGACTTCTGTGAAATTCTACACGACCGTATCAATGTCGTGCACGGTTCGGTAAAGACCGCGTGTGACCAAGTCGTCCCGTTTGGCGGAGCGCACTCAGTTCCGGGGTGAAACGGGGCGTTGTTTTTCCTATTTTTGGATCACGGTGTGCGATCACCATAGGACGCGATGCACCGAGCGGGTTGCACGGTCACCGAGAGGGTTATACAGTCTACGCGTAGCAACTGACGGAATTGAAAACGGAGTTGTGAGGTGAAAGAAAATAATACCTGAACAGGCTCCGAGAAGACTGATTTCCCGTGTCCGAGTCGTGTCCGAGTCCTGCTTCGTGTCCTGCGTCCGTGTCTGGTGCTGTGTCTGTTGTACTGTTTCGATCTAGGTTTTCGGTTGGGTTCTGGAGACTCGCCGGTGCTACACGGCCAGGGGAGGGCTGCTCGGGACGGTGGTGACTACGTCGGAGGGGGACGGGGCTTTGCCGGAGGCGGCGCTTCGTCGGCTGAGGGGGCTGAGAGGGGAGAGGATGCTGTCGAGGAAGACGGTGGAGGGGGTTGATAGGGGAGAGGGTGTTGTCGACTCTAGTGGCGGGGATTCGTCGGTGCTGGACCGTCGGGGTCGAGTGCTCCGGCGTCGATGTCGGGGTGATCGGTGGTTCAGGGGGGTGCTCGGGATGTAGGGAGGAAGAAGATGACCGTGGTTGGCTGCGGGGAAGGATGTCGACGGCGAGGGGTCCGTCGAGGGCGGAGAGGATCGAGGTGCGAGGGCGGCCGGGTGTCGGTGCTGGAGGGCGGATAGGGCGGTTGGGCGAGCACCGGTCTGGGCACGGCGAGGGGAGGAGGAAGTGGATCGACGGTGAGGTCGAGGGCTGCTGGAGGGGTTCGACGGAGGAGCGGGGGCGAAGACGAGGGCAGCGGCTAGGGTTCAGGCAGAACGTGGGGGCTGAGCTAGGGTTCCGGGGAGGAGCACGGCGGGTCGCTGTCGGTGGCGATCTGGACGGGGGAGGAAGAGTCTGGTCGGGGGCGTCGCTCGGCGGCTAGGGCGGAGAGTCGGCGGACAGAGGGCGGCCGGCGGCTTAGGGCTAGGGTTAGGTTAGAATTTTGGGAAACTTAGGATTTTCTTTTTAGTAATTATTTTCTTTTCTTTTTATTTTTGTTTTGTGGAAAAAAAACTAGAAAATTATGTATTTATACATACATAAATTGGGCTAGGGTTTCACCTAGGATTTGGGCTGGGTCAACGCTCCTTGGGCTTGGCTTCGGCTCTCATGAGGATGTCGGGTGTTTGGCACGGGTTTAATTCGGTTTAAATGTACTTCGGTTTTCAGGGCTTTAAACGGGTTTCCGGAGTCCAATAAATTCCCGAAAAATTATCCTATGTCCGGTTTTCTATTTTACACCATAAAATATTATTTTTATAATTTTAATATAAATTAAGCGTAATTAAAAATCATTAAATTGCCAAAGGCCTAGGTTTTAATTACAGAGAAATCCCGGAAGATTGCAGAAAATTGATAAAACCCAAATTAGAAATTCATGAAAATCAGGGGGCTTACAGGACCGTTAGGTCAGCAAGACAGCCCCGAACCAGGGGAATGCATCAAGACAAGTTATTCACCGAACGAGAATCATGTCAAGCAAATCAAGTAACACAGCTCATGGAGCAATACTCGTTCAGAGCAAAAATCAAGGTTCAAGTATCTCGTGTACTCATGTATCTCATAAAATTGGAAAGACCAATAATTGCATGTCGCGGACAACTCAAAAATGAGGTATAGTTCCACGGAAGGTCACCGGGGCACTGGGACCGATCCGATCTGGATGGAATTCACGTATAGTCTCACGTACTTAGACGGGATGGTTTATAGCGCCTCACGTACTTTTGTTGCATTCCATCCTCGTCATTGACTAAATTGGTCCTTTATGGCTATGCCAGCGACTCATGTTCATATAGATAAGTCATCCTCGCTTAGCGGCAACCCGCGTGCGAGTCATTGCATCGCATCGAGAATCACTGTGCACCCGAAATATAGTCTCGTTTAATAACACAGTATTGCATATGCTATGCCCCTGAACTACATAATAATGCTTGAATTAACATTGGTTTGCCTTAGACAGGGAAGGACAAATGGTAAGTTGGTAAGTCTCGTCGTGTTTTCTCTTATATCGCACGGTGCACTGCCACACACGTTAGGCTATTCAAACATTGCCATAAAACTGATTCTAAGGCAACTAGAAAGACAACATAATAGTTGATGCACGGAACCTATATTACGTGTTTGGATTTGTCGAGCGGGCGAGTAGCCTCCCCACCAGTGCATTCGTGTACTGATAATCCACCAGGTTATTTGTAGGGTACGGGAGAACCTCGTTCGATGCGGATACCTCCTTCGTGCGTACT
Organism: Iris macrosiphon; assembly: GCA_036927795.1. Taxonomy (NCBI): domain Eukaryota; kingdom Viridiplantae; phylum Streptophyta; class Magnoliopsida; order Asparagales; family Iridaceae; genus Iris; species Iris macrosiphon. The sequence goes on along the minus strand of JAYESA010000004.1, from coordinate 272,367,369 downwards.
AAGGCGTGGAGTTCAACTCTGGAGCCTTGGAGCGTTGCATCCGGAGCTGAAGCACATATACAAGATATAATGTTGGAACATCATCTGAACATTGCCTTATCATTCCACAAATGTAGCCACTTGGCATGCTTTTATGTTTCAGAGAGAGAGTGCTTGAGTGACTTGTAAACTCGGCTATGCGCTGCCTGTAATACTGTCAATATTAGTAAAAAAGTTTGCTTTACTTTAACTTGTGTTATTCAATGCTTACGCTATTGTCGACTTAGTGAACCTGTTACCATTCGCTTATGCTTTTATAAATTCTGATGCACTCGGATAATCTGTGCGACTCTGTGGCTTAGATATCTTACCGCCAGCCAATGAACCTCGACCTTGCACGGGCACGGCTCACGCTCGTGCAGCATCACGTCCGGATGGGTCAAAGCGATCGTCCCGCGGGAGCGCTGGCGCGGTGATTCTCGCCTAGCGGGGACGGCCGATTAGCCTGCGGGAGATCGGGGCGTGACATGGGTCATACTAATTTACTAAATTATATTGTAGATAGTATGTCATCATATCGGGATCTACGATAGAGTAACCGCCCATTGCAACCAATAGCTTTATTTCACGGTCTTATAAGTTGTCATGATATCGAGGAGCCTTATATGCCTGATAGAGTGCTTCGTCAGTTCGGTTTCGTACAAACGGTACCAAGGCGCACATTGCAATTACTAAGTTCTCCAGGAAGGACAAAACCCTTGAACTATATCCCGGTCCGGTTCAACTGGGTCTCAGACTTCTTCACCAAGTGGCAACGACATGTTATTAGAGATTCTGAGAGACTACCGGTGGTTAAGATGTCGGACTGCAGCGATGACTACATGACATACTATGCTAAACACGATCATCCAAAGTTGTTGGACCCTGACCTAGCAAGACCCGAAGTTGTTAGAGTACTAACACATATTTCTGCCAAAAATGTCTTGTATACTGCATTGGTTAATATGGTGAGAAAATAATTTATAGATTTGAAAGATTTGTAATTGTTTACAAACTAACCTATTTTTTGTCGTGTCATAACATGCTAAAAAAGTAAGGCATTTGGGAAAGTGTCTCCGCACATGTGAGGGCAAAAATTACAGAGAAAGCAGTCGAGAGTTGGAAACCATCGACATCTCTGTTATCGAATTTGACTTCATCCTTGCTAGGGAGCAGCATACCAAAAGAAGAAATGATAAATAGTTTATTTTCCGGAACTTTTGTTATGGAACTTTTGTACTATGACACTTATGCAACTTTTGGACTATAGGACTTATGTAATGTTTTGTGAAACTTATTCTATGATGTATGTCGGTTAAAATTATGTAATGTCGGTATAAAACTTATTCTATGGTGTTTGTCGGTATGAAACTTATTTTCCCTTTCTGTTTTCAATCATAAAGAACAAGAAGAAAACATTGTTTCAATTAGGACTGCCAGGTAGTTGACAGTCCTAACTTCAAGTAGGACTGTCAACTATCTGACAGTCCTAATTCAAACTGTGTTTTCCCTTTCTGTTTTTTAATTTTTGACTATCAAGTTGACAGTCCTACATCATGTTAGGACTGCCAAATTGTTGACAGTCCTAGATGACAAGAAAAATTATAGTTTCAATTAGGGCTGTCAGGTAGTTGACAGTCCTAACTTCATGTAGGATTGTCAACTACCTGACAGTCCTAATTCAAACTGTATTTTTTCTTTCTGTTTTCATTTTTGACTATCAAGTTGACAGTCCTACATCATGTTAGGACTGTCAACTTGCTGACAGTCCTAAAGAACAAGAAAAAACATAGTTTAAAATAGGACTGTCAGGTAGTTGACAGTCCTAACTTCATGTAGGACTGTCAACTACCTGACAGTCCAAATCCAAACTGTGTTTTCCTTTATGTTTTTAATTTTTGACTGTCAAGTTAACAGTCCTACATTATTTTAGGACTGTCAACTACTTGACAGCCCTAAATAACAAGAAAAAAATATAGTTTGAATTAGGACTGTCAGGTAGTTGACAGTCCTAACTTCATGTAGGACTGCCAACTACCTGACAGTCCTAACTTCATGTAGGAAAAGAAACATAGTTTCATTTTTGACTGTCAAGTTGACAGTCCTGATAACAAGGAAAAAATACAGTTTGAATTAGGACTGTCAGGTAGTTGACAGTCCTAAATTCATGTAGAACTGTCAAATACCTGACAGTCCAAATCCAAACTGTGTTTTCCTTTATGTTTTCAATTTTTTACTGTCAAGTTGACAGTCCTACATCATTTTAGGACTGTCAACTACTTGACAGTCCTAAATAACAAGAAAAAAAACATAGTTTGAATTAGGACTATAAATTTGTAACGATAGAGAGTTTCAATGATACACCAAATACTATGGATTTTTTACTGATACACTGAATACTATGGATTTTTTATTTCACTTTTTCACTGTGTACAAAAGTGGTTCACTGTATACAAAAGTGGTTCAACATTATACAAAATGATACAAAATTATACTTGAACCAACTAGGTGACAAAATTATACAAAATGATACAAAAGTGCAAAATATAAATAGTCCACTCGTATCAGTCGATTTGAACATCGAAGTGGCCAACGGGAATGTCTCTGGACTTCGGGCCGATCTTGTGATCACAATGACTATATTATTTTTTCGTCCAACTTCTCTGCACCAATGTAACGCGTGTTCGTTTGATTCAAAGCAAATATCGACGGAGAATAAATTGCCTACATCAATGGCAATTGGAGGAGGTACTATAATATCGGAATACGATAACCCCTACAATAGAAATTAAAATTAATAAAACTGCATAAAATTGATCAAAGCATGACTGCAGAAAATTAGGACTGCAGGAAAATTTGACAGTCCTAAATTTAACTAGGACTGCAGTACAAGTGGCAGTCCTATTTTTACTCAGGACTGTCAGTTTGTTGACAGTCCTTTTTATTTATACGACTGTCACAGTCCTACGACGAAAAAAATCCAAAATTAATTTATCAAATTCTTTACCAAGAGTGCTTCGGAAGAACCAATGAGTTATTCGGGTGTAGCGGAAAGAGAATTTAGTGTATTAGATGACCCAATTTTTTTGAGATGTATTTCTCCTACATTAAACACATATAATTCAATATTTATATGTGGACATAATGTTTGAAAAATCAAATAATCATAGTTTATCGATGACATACCAAATAACGGTTAAATATTGTTACTTTTTGATAGTGGGACTAGGATTTGGACCAACAATCTACACTTTAGGGCTTAGGGTTTTAAGAATCGAGAGAAATTAGATTTTGAAAGAGAAAGAGAGAGAGAGAGAGAGAGCATGGGGAGAAGAGAGAAAAATGAAAAATAAAAGCTCATTGGCTTTTATACTATATTTTGGACTAGCCTCAAGTAATGAAATTCAATAACAAATTTGTAAATAAATTAAAAAAAATTTAGAACGTCTAAAGTAAAAAATGTAGTGTCTATAGAAAAAATCCAAAATAATCACCACTAAACCTCCCATCCGCAAACCCTCTCTCTGGTTCACACACACACACTCACTCTCTATCTCGGCCTCTCCTCCGCTTTGTCCGAAACCGCCACCACCTCCATCACTACTTCCACCGCCTCCATCACCACTGCTCCAACCACCACCACGATCGTCGTCTCCTCCTCTTCCCCTTGTTGTTGTCATCCTCCGCTTACAATGCAGTTTTGATGGCGGAAGAGGAGGCTGGAGGTGACCACAAACGATATGTTTGGAGAGAAACAGTCGGCTTCTTCCTACGAGTTTCAACTCTCTCTCTCCTTATGTTCTCAGAAGACTTTTCTTATTTTTGTTCGAATGTCAAAAGTGACCAAGTGACGAGAGGACAGGAATTGCAGCTTGTCTCGTCACCCTCAAAACAACATTTCGTCAAATCCAACAAAACACAAACTTGTGAGAGTTCAACGTTTTTCACCAAAATCACTAAATCCAGCCAAGTTCCATCCAACCAAACATGCTATAAGTTCAAAAACAAAAAATATTTGAGGATATTGCAATTCAGTATATATTTTTCAATAACTTGTATAAACACGTCTTTATGTGAACTGACCCTACCATTGAGATCCAGTGCCCTATTACACGATCATAAACAAATAAATAAATTGTCGCAATTTATAGTACCTCCAAAAGAAATAATGGCCGTCCGATCCATCCATCCATCCATCCATCCATCCATCCTGTCCGTCCAATATTTTTTCTTGCTCCCCAAACCAAGAATTCCTCCTCCTCCTCACTTAAACCCCCCAAACCCCCATTTCCTAGCGACCGCCTCTCTCCATCACTCTCACATTATTTTGCACTCAGCCAGCCCCCTCCATATCCCCCCAAATTTCTTCTTCTTCTTCTTCTTCTAGGGTTCGTCGGCGATGAACTTCAGGAACGCGGCGAAGGTGCCGAAGGTCCCGTCGGCGGGGTCGGTGTCGAAGCTGTTGGTGCTGGGCCTGATCGGCGGCGGAGGGCTCTATGCGGCGCGCAACTGCCTCTACAACGTCGACGGAGGCCACCGCGCCATCGTCTTCAACCGCATCCATGGCATCAAGGACAAGGTCTCCTCCTCCTCCTCCCTCTTCGGTTGCCTATATCTGTAGTTGATTCTACGTGTCCGTGTCCCGTTGCGGTGTCGGTGTCGTATTCGTGTAGGCGGGTCTCTTTTTGATCGGTTCTGGTTCTGTTGATCTGCTGTCGACTCTCTGTGTGCTGATGTGTTAGTTTTTCTGTCTGCTATGGAATTTATTAGAGGAATCTCCTTTTGATTGGTTGTGAATCTAGTTCTATTGATATCCGGTTGATTCTATGTGTTGCTTTATTAATTTTTTTAGTCCGCTATGAAAATTTTGTGTTTTTTATTTTTTTCAGGTCGGCATTTTTGTGCAATTTTGGGATATATATATATATATATATATATATATATATATATATATATATATATTGTTTTGACATCACGGATTGTTTGTTAAGGACTCGTCTCAGATTTATATATGTATTCTAATATGGATCTGGAATTTTCTCATCATTTTGAAGTATGTTTGCGACATATTTGAGACACCATGAATACTTTATAATACATGGCAAAATAGGTGCTGTGCCCATTTCGCCATGTATGTATTGTATTCGTGTCTGCCCAATGTAGCTAGATGAATAATTTTCATTGTTTATCCTGTGTTCATATGTCATACATGAAGACATTCTATATACAGGTATAGACTGGTTGATGCTTGTACATTGGGATAATATCCTACTCATGAAGAATATTAGGAAGGACTGGAGGAAATATGCGGGACAAGTAGGCCAAGCCTCAGTGTGTGATTGATGATAGTGTAATTGAGTTATTATTATATACGGACAAAGGAACATATTGTGTGTTTTTCTTATTTCTTTTTATCTGGAATGTATCTAAGATTCTAAATTTACCCTGGGTAATTAAGAATCTTTTAGTCTATTTTGCAGTGGAGCGATAGTCATTTAAGTAGTCTTTGGCAATGGGTTAAGCCCAGATCAGCAGTGTTATTCCTGGTTTGCACTGAGCACAGCCACATTATAGAAATATTGGTGCGGATAAGATGGTGTGTGAATCAACACAATTTTCCTTGCTTATTGAACTCACCATCTCCTGTGAATTAACCCTTAATCCAGGGTTATGGAAGGAATACTCTTAACCTCGATCTCTTACTCAAAACCTGTGTCCGACCTAGGTCAAAGATGTTTCTTAACCTGTTTAGATACTTAAAGCATTTATTGTTTGGTCATGCCACAACTGGGTTTTTAGCCACTTAGTGTGACATGGGATGGTTTATCTTAAAAAGAGATGACAGCTCCACACCGTTTTGCAATTTTTTCCTTTCCTAGAGGTTTGGAAGCCTTTACTTTTCAACTGTAAAGGATTTTTGGTCAACCCCATTTCCTTCCTTTTATATCATTCTATAGTTGTTATCCTTCTATATTGGTTGTTGGGAAGCAACTAGAAATTGAAACGGACGTAAGAAAATCACAGTGACTTGGTCTAATTCTCCCTTTTTTTCCTCATTTGAATCCAGTCTATATAAAAACCATCACCACAACAAACTCCAGAGAGTGAAAGTAGAAAGAATCAATGGAGGGAAGAGTTGCCCCAAGGAGGAGGAAGCAACAGCCACTGACGACGGTAGGTGGGAGCGGAGTGATTGAGCTCGATGATCTTTCCGCTGATATTCATATGGGTGTCGCCGATGGTCGAGTTGACCCCGCATTGCCCGTTGGTATGTCGTGCTTGTTGCATGCATCAACGAGTCAACTTCAACATTGAGGCATTGTGTCGTTGCGTCGTGCACAGCATCAACGAACAAGACTTATTGGTCCATTGACATCGAGACAAGGTGCCATAGGGTCTTGTGCACCGGCGTCATGTCCTCTGCTAGATGTTGTTCCAGAGAGGGCTACCTTCCTCGCCGTCGGCTTATCAACTCGGATACAATGGCTTCGTAGACGCCTGCTCCACCTCTTCGTAATCCCTCTTCTTCGTCTCTCTTTCCATATATATAGTAATCCCTACTGCTGGACCAACAATTGGGTCCTTGATGTTGACATCGGTATGCGTTACACGGTGGCACCACGACTTGATGTCGAAGCTAAACCAACAATAGGGCCCATCGACGACATGTCGCCACGCTCGACACACCAACGCGATAGTGCACAATGTCTCATCCACCGACGACATCTGCACAAATGTCCGTGCAAGAACTACCGGGCTGAGCCCCTTCCATTGGCCGTTGTCGTCTAGTGTTTACTCCTCCTTCGGAGTAACTCTTCACACCTCCTCCATTGATTTTCTCTCTAGTCTCTCTCTCTCTCTCTATATATATATAGAATTTTGTTTAGGTGGTGGTCTCTATATAGACGGGGTTCGAATTCAAACAGACATTTTTCATTGTTTGTCATGTGTTCATATCACATACAGGAAGACGTTTTATATACAAGTATAGACTAGTTGATTCTTGTATATTGGGATAATATCCTACTTATGAAGAGGATTAGGAAGGACTGATGGAAATATAGGTGAGAATTAGCCCAAACCTTAGTTTGTGATGATAGTGTAATTGATTTATTATTATATAGGGACATAAGACCATATTATGTGTTTTTCTTATTCCTTTTAATTTGGGGTATATTTAAATTTACCAGGGTACATTAAGAATTAAGAATTATTTTATTATATATTGCAGTGAAGTGGTAGCCATTTAAGTAGTTTTTGGCAAAGAGTTAAGCCCAGATTAGCAGTGTTATTCCTCATTAGCAACTTAGCACTGAGCACTGCCACATTATAAAAATGTTGGTGTGGATAAGATGGTGTGTGAATTAACACAAATGTCCTTGCTTAATGAACTCACCATCCCTTTGAATTAACCCTTAATCTAGGGTTATAGAAAGAATACTCAAGTAAAGAGAGGAAATAGGAAACAGGGTAATCATTTCATATTTCAGTAGTAGTTTGACATCTCTTAATCTCTTACTCAAAACCTGTCCAACCTGGGTCAAAGATATTGCTTAACCTGTTACCAGATCCTTGGTTTGTTGCCAGGCTTTCAGCAACTTTGTATGACATGGGCTGGTTTTAACTTAAAGAGATGGGAGCTGCACAAAATTTTGCAACTTCTCCTTATTAGAGGTTTGGAAGCCTTTACTTCTGAACGGAAGGGGATTTTTGGGCAACCCCATTTCCTCTTCGGGTCTCCCTTATTTTAGACTTTAAGTCTATAGTTGTTATTCTTCTATGTTGGTTGTTAGGAAGCCACTAGAAATTGGAACACACATGTAACAAAACTTGCTTTTCTTGTTCAATCATTGGTAACTAGAAAAAATAAATAGCAAGCAAGGTCACATACAAAGGTAGGCGAACCATGCTCTGAAAGACAAAACTAGTCATGAAGCACAAAGAGAATTAGGTGGGCTTAGTTGGGACTGAAAATCAACAATCCCAATGGTGATTATATCTGTCATTTTAATTGACGGTAAGTTGAGGTGCATGGTCAATCATTGCGTATACAATTAACCCTTTGTAGATAAAAGAAGTAAAGGATTTGATCAAGAAAGATCCATCACATTTGGTTACGGAATCCTAACTCGAGGGAAATATTTTGGATTCTGAGGTTACTGTGTATGTCAATTTGAGTGAGGACTATTTTATGCTTGTGGGGAAGAAAATAGTTTATTTTGTTTCTTGAGGGTCAGGCTTAGTAGCTAGCCTGTTTTTGCCGTTATTACTTTTGTATGCTCTACATATTGCAGGGCCTCCCATTATTCCAGATGTAGTCCATTTCTCAACAATGCTTATCTAGAAAGTATTGCCCTTAAAGAAAATTTCTTCTATACTGTGAAGTATCAACACCAGATCTAGTTGACACTTGACAGAAACCATTTTTAGTAAAGCTTGTAGGGTGATTCAAAAAACAGATTAGCAGAAAGAAAGTATCGAGTTTGGATTCTGCTCTTCTTGGGGTTCCAGGTGGAGGTATATGCTGCTATCATTTATTGAGTTTATGGAATGTATATTTCCTCTGAAGTACTGTAAATCTATATCCTTTGTTTCTTCCTTGTCTTATTACTTCGTTCATCACTACTTAATGTCTGTGATCCAAAATGTACCACACTATCTAAAAAATGACACCACCACCAAATGAGAACGCTGTAATATAAACAGTAACACCATTAAAGTCTTTATCAAAAATTGAAAACTAATGTGTAGTATATGAGACCAAAACACACATCTCAGAATTCGTCCTTAACCGAATAATCCTTCTTGAGATCACCATGCTCCCATGTAGATTTGTCCTTAGCTCCATGAGGGTTGCCCCCTCTCTAGATTCCCTTTTTAGCTTTGCGACTCTTAAGCTGCAGCTTCTTCAGATGGTTTAAATTCATCTTGAACTTGAGTTTTCCAACAACGGCTGATGGATATATTTCTAATATTACAACCTTCTTTTTGTAAGAAGAAGGGAGTCTACTATTTGCATTAAAATAGTTTTTGGCTTGTTCATGATAGGTGCATATAGAGCACTATTATCTGGCTTGTTCAGGAGGTGAATATATCCCAAATTCTTGGTGGTTGGTAACTTGAAACCTCTTCTTCCATTTGGCTTTGTTAAGGGCCATCTAACAAAATCTAAATCGTTCTTTAACACATCAAACCATGTTCGTCTATGACTACCTATAGTCCTAGCCGCTCCATTAACTACTATATTATCGCTCCTCCTTACAGAAGTATCTATTGGTATGCGTTTGCGTTGCACGTGTCCAAACCACCTAAGTCGATTTTATATCTTCTTGTTCTCAATTGGTACCACCTCTAACTTCCCATAGTACACACATTTATTATCCTATTCTTCATCGTGTTGCCACTCATCCATCTTATTATTCTCATTTCAGCTACACTAATTTTTTGAACATTTTGTTCCTTAATTGTCGAACACTCTAATCCGTAAAGCATGACTTGTCTTTTATCTTGTAGATTTTTTCTTTCAACTTCACGTGTGTTGCGATCACAAAGTACTCTAGATGCACTACTCCATTTCAACCATCATATTTTAATGTTTTAATTCTATAGAGGACATCATTCTCAATTATTTTTCACCATGATGAATTATTGATCCTAAATACCAAAAGCTATCACTCTTAGATATCTCTTGTCGATCTATATAGATTCTCCCCTCATTGCTCTTTGACTTCGGGTTGGAATTACATTTCATGATGTTGAGGGTATCTTGCTGGGGTCACGTGTACGACCTGGACCAGCCATATTATTGCTGGTAAAACTCATTTTTACATAAGTGAATGTAGAGCTCAAATCCATTTGACGGTCCAAACAGTAAAAAAAGAAGGAAAAATAATAATGAATTTCTAAGAGAAGTTACTGAGATTCTGCTTCAGGCTAAATCCAATGGGGAAAAGATCGGAAGTCCTAAACTTTGAGATGCAAGAGGACATGAATATGGGAGGGAGAGGTAAAAGAGTCAGGGTGTGGGTTGGATGAAAGGGGAAAGGAAATAGGGCATTAAGGAGGCTTGCATTATTTCCTGTTTGCAAGTTGGATATGTTTTTCTTAGACCCGACTCGAGCCAAAGGCATCAATGGTAAAAAGATCAAAAGCCATAAATTTCGGCTGTTGCAGGATGTATGGGAGGAGGGACAGAAGTAGGGTTTGGGACTGACATGAAATGGGAATTAGGGGGATGAGAAGTGATTTTATGATCTCTTGTTGGATATTAGATCTGTTTTCCTACGGATCTGATCTCAACCAAATGCATAAGTTAAGTTTAATGGGTCTGGGTTTTGGTTCAATGTGTCCAACAGGACCCATGCCCGTTTGGTTTTGATGCCTGTATCTAACCATACCTGTAACCGGTAGAAGTCATCTTCTATGTTGGGTCCTAGAGAAACAAGGAGCCCTTTTGCGACATAAATTGGCCCACCAATGTCATATCCGGTGCTCGATGAGACTATGGATGTCTTGACCATATCTTGTAAGAATCTGATCCTATCCGGTATTTTTATAAGATGCCACTACAACAACCAATTTGATGTATCCGTGAATCAGAGGAAGATACATATTTTGCCAAGTAGCTTACCCAATTGTGCAAGTTGTATTCTGTATACTTGTGGCGATTATCAGTGTGACTAGGAAACAAATCGTGTTTTATTGGCAAACCTGAAGGTACCCAAAGATATGCTAGAATCCAAGACGACTACATTTATGTTAATTTTGTTGTATGTCACCTTCTTTAGGGGCTTGGTTCTAATTCTGTGCCTTTTTCGTAATTATGCTGAGACAGGTAAGCAGTGATAGACTCATTCAAAGTTCTATGGTCTTTTACCTATGGAGTTCTTTCTGTGATAGTTGTCTACTATAAAGTAATGGATGCCAAACCCACAAAGAGAACGGAAACACGACTGTTCTAATAATTGCTACTCAGATAGAAGGGGTGTTTGATTTGTTAAACAAATGACGTAGAGGTTATTCGAGCATATTTTAGCCTAGTATCTAAAGGGTAACTTCTTTTTCCTAATTTGCATTTGCGAGTGTCTAATGTCTACCTTAGGTATATAAAGAAAACTATATTGAGAAGATTGTGGGATTGGGACCTTACATGCTGTTGTAAGCTTCTGGCCGTTATGCATAAGTATAAAGCAGTTTTACATAATTAGTATCTCAAACAAGTACATGACACATATCTTCTTCTTCTGCTTGATTTTTTTAAAGTGGGTTGTTGAGTGCCTCATATGATAGTCTTGATTTGCTATATGGATCTTGTCAGTATATACAGTTCTTTCAGTTTCAGATGCGTGCAATCAGATTTAGGTTTCATTTTATATGTCGGAGGCTCTTCACAAGTATCTAATCGCTATTTGCTGTCATGCAATGACATTGCATTAAATATGAACATTTTGTGTTCCATTGTAGCAGTCAGGTTCCCTGACTGTTGTCACCTATAGCTGTTTTTTCTTTGAAATATTCGGGCTCTGAGAAAACCTATGAAAATATCAACCTAATTAAAAAGATAATAGAGAGGAATAAGTGCATAAATGCTCGGTTTGTCACTGGAATCAAGTGCTCTTAATTTACTATTTGTACTTTCTATTGCTGCTATTTCTTTTGAGTTCCTTTTATCTTAGATTATATGTAGCCTTTAGTCATAAACCTATCCAGTTGCTATTTCTCCATTTTATTGATCCATATTTCACACGACTATCTCCATTCTGTACCTTTCTGTTTTATGGATGAGCGTCTTTTTTGCATCTTGCAAACTTGTAATATAACGAAAAGCTCTTCTGTAGGTTTATCCTGAGGGTACCCATTTGATCGTGCCGTGGTTCGAGAGACCTATCATCTATGATGTTCGTGCCCGCCCCCATCTTGTGGAGAGTAAATCTGGGAGCCGCGATCTACAAATGGTACTTTTTTTTCACGTGTAATTGACTTCTGAAAGTCCTCCTGAGAGTTTATTTATTTATCACATTTGTACAAGCATGCACACCTGCCACCACCAGTTGGAAGACACTTAGGTTTACTTAGTGTTGAAGCAAGTTTTAGCTTAATTTTTTTTACTTATCAAGTTCGTACAAACCTTATTATTAGAGCTTTTTCTTTCTTGGATACACAGTTTCCCGATAATAGAACCAACTCTGGTAGTGATCTTCATTCACCAGCATGAAAATAATAGGCGAGACTTGAAGAAAGGAAATCATTGCTCCCAATTCTGTCCTATTATTTGATATGTTTATTCGACAACCATTCCCCAAACTGCCTCTCCTAGACCATCACCACCTGCATACCCTGTGTGTGTGTGTGCTTCATATAGATGACCTTGTTATTGTATGGACCGGATTTTTTTTTATCTGTCACATGTTTTTTCTATCTGATATTTGTGATGTCCTTGTGCATCTTGCAGAAGAGTACTAACTTCATAGTGTGATATTTTTATCCGACAACCATTCCCCAAACTGACCCTCCTGGATCCATCTCCACCTGCATACCCTGTGTGTGCTCTTCATTTAGATGCCCTTGTTGTATGGACCACATTGTTTATCTGCCACATTGTTTTTCTGTCACGTGTGTTTTTCTCCTCTGATCACTGTGATGTCCTCGTGCATCTTGCAGAAGAGTACTAACTTCATAGTGTGATTATGGCATGCCATAATCTTAAGAAGTTATTGCGAGGTTAATCTTTATTGGGCATCTCAGTCAAAACTGTTTTAACTCCTTTTCTCGTTAGATCTTGCATAGTGATTGTTGAAATTTGCTTATTTGTCTAGGTAACGATAGGGCTTCGAGTTCTTACTCGACCCCTCCCTGACCAGTTGCCTACTATATATCGTAGTCTTGGGGAGAACTACAATGAGAGGGTTCTGCCATCAATTATCCATGAAACATTGAAAGCTGTGGTAGCACAATACAATGCCAGTCAGCTCATCACACAGAGAGAGGTATATGTAGACCAGATCTATTGGAGCATTTGTATGCAGCATATTTCACAAATGAAAATCAACAGCTTAAAAATCTAATTTATTAATTGTGGTTTTGCAGGCTGTTAGTAGGGAAATACGGAAACTATTGACTGAGAGGGCTACAAACTTCAACATTGCTTTGGATGATGTATCCATTACGACCCTGAGCTTTGGAAAGGAGTTTACTCATGCAATTGAAGCCAAGCAGGTGGCAGCACAAGAAGCTGAAAGAGCCAAGTTTATCGTGGACAAGGCTGAGCAAGATAAGAAAAGTGCTGTCATCCGAGCTCAGGTCAGCATGAATATAGTTTACCCCTCTAGTCTCTCTTTGTCTTCTATACTAGGTCTTGCCAACCAAAACTTGTATTGTTCGTTCTTCTTAGGTATGGGAACCTGTTTAAGAGTGAACTCAAAGATCATTTCATTAATTACTTTCTATATTGCACTTCGAATCATTGTCAACAACAAGACATATCTTCAAGTTGAATTTAAGGACTGTCAAACTAGTTCTATTGTAGGTATCTATAGTTTACGATTCCAACAATATGAGGGTTTGGTGGAATCAAGTCTGGCGTATGCCAAGCTTGTTTGAAATAGCCTTTATTCTTATCCAAACCCATCCTATGAGATTAAATTGGTAATTTGAAAAAATCCTCGATTGGAACAAACTATTGCCAGTGGTGCTACTTCCATATTATACTTTGACGAACCCTAAAGTTTGGGTCAAGGGCTTTGATTTTTTTTGCTCTAATTTGTATTTTGAGTCATTGTATACATACATCCGATTGGGTTTTATCGTATTAGCACATATTTTGCAAACCCCCCCCCCCCTTTTTTTTTCTTTTTTCTTTTTTAACTTTTAGCGAGTTTTTTTTTAGACTATCTAAATCTCTGGCTTGAGTGGATACATTTGGACTGAGGTATGCATGGACTTTAGTATACATACCTGTGTACAATTCTAAAGTAAACTTTGAGATAAATTTTGTATGAGTGGAAACATATTTGATTAGTTGTTAAGAGGCCCAGATTAACGATGGGCGTTCACTTTCAACAGCTGTTCTGTGGGCATTACTTATTACTGCCCTTCTTTCAGATGCCCTTGGCTTTTTTTCTGTTTTCAATTTCATGAATTTTTTTTAAATTCCCAACATTAGTCGTGTTAATATAAGGCTTAAACTCAAAACTGACTAGATTGTCAAATCCTTTGAGGATAGTCATTCCTGAAATGCTTCTACTTGTTCAGGTATGTTGCTTTTTGATCTTTCAAACTGTGCAGTTTATTATGGTCTTGCAACTTAAAAAAATATCACAGTTCCCGGAGACTTTTTTAATGTTACATACTTAAGGCCAAACTGGGCAATATGCTTGTCAAGATTTTAAATTTAAGTGGACTTTTTCCAGATTCTCTAATTTCTTTACCAAAAATGTGAACTTAAATCTATTTTTGTTTGTCTTTGATTACCAGGGAGAGGCAAAGAGTGCACATCTTATAGGTCAAGCAATAGCAAACAATCCTGCCTTTCTTGCTCTAAGACAGATTGAGGCTGCAAGGGAAGTCGCCCAGACAGTTGCAAACTCAGCCAACCGTGTGTACTTGAACTCAGATGAGCTGCTGCTGAACCTTCAGATGCTGGACTTGGAGAGCACCAGCAGACAGAAGAAGTGAGGGAGGGGATTTTTCCATGTTTGTTTTCTGCAAAGAACAACCACCTTGGGTTTTTTCAGTCAAATTGCTTCAACTATCTAAGACATGTAGTTAATTTCATAAAAAAAAAATCTTTTTCCCCTTTGAACCTGTGGAAATGGTACATTCATGTTTCAAACCTTTCTCCAAATTGAATTATTTTGGATCACAGGATGGTTGGAGAAACCATTTTGACCTGATTTATGTTCTGTTTGCAGAATCGTAGTCGAGTCAAGTTATACGCAGAAACCATTTTGACCTTTAAGAATTGCAACATAATGATGAAATCTCTATTTGATTATGAGGCCTTTCCTTTGTCGTGAATGAAAGTATAGAATTTTCAGCTTAGTATCTCGAGATTTTGTCAATTGACTAGACCACCAGTAGCGAGGAGCTTGATGAGTGGTGCCTAGTTTCAAAGGTTTCTTCCCCTTATCTAGAATATGCATGGAGTGGAAATTTTATTGTCAATGCTTTAGAGGTTTTCTTGTAGATAACTATTTCTTATGCATGCTCAGTAGTTTACTGTTGACTTTTGAAGGTTGTTTCTTTCAAATCTGTAGGATGCATATTTTTTTTCTTTCTTCTACCGAGTTTTAGAGGTAGTAGTCCTAATCCTTGTATCTGTTTTCTTTCCTTGTTCTCTTACTCGCGAGGATTTCGCTATGGCTTGAGGACACAGCTGCCCAAATATTGGCTGATCACTCTCTAGGTGCTGACTTGATCTTGGTGCTTTTGACCAAGGTGCAATGATGATGGTGATGATGTATCAGTCTGGGGAAGAAACCATGTTTTGGGATGTGATCATTGTCATTGCTCTAGCTATGCCTTTGACCGGGGAGGTTTTAGGTCTCTAGGAAGTAACAGGTCGACTGTACGCAGCAAAGGTGGGAAGATGTTAGTGAAAGCTTAATAACATTAACTTCCATACTTGCAACAACTTCCTCATTCTCTAGTAGGCCTATGCACTAGCACAAAGGATTCAGCACATTGGATGCTTAGTTGATAATCCCTTCGTCTCGAAAACAAAGACTTAAGGTTGTCCATAACTTACTGAGTTCTCTGTATAAATCACGTATTTGTGTGCAAACAAGTGTGGCAAAGTAAAAGTATCTTTGGTAGTCAATACCTTGGACTATTTTTCTATGAGTTTCATTATTTCTGGAATCGGCCAACCTGTATTCTTTTCTTTTTCTTCTTATGTCTTTCACATCAAAAAGATGAATTTTGTCAAACATGATGGACGACAAATTATCTTGTCATTCAAATTCTTTTCGTCAAACTTGATAAAGTTCGGCCGATTGCTATGAGCTAGGTTCTCAGCCAAATATGTTGCACCTTGGATTCATGATATCATTGAACTAATATCACCAACGATCAAACTTGTTTGTGAGATTGTCCAAAGTGGTTCATCGATTTTTACCATATGTGCCGGGGCGAATCCAGTAAGTAGTGGGGTGGGCTCCAGCCCACCTCCCCCCAAATTTTTTTAATATTTTTTTCTTATGTTTTTTTTTTATTTTTTTATATAGGTTAGTCCGTCTTTGTCCATCCGAATCCGTTGTAGTGCACTCAAGTTTCAATTTCTAGATCTGCTCCTGCATATGTGTCACATTAGGAATGGAAAAAAGAAACAAAACTTGAGCCTTTTGTATATGAATCACTTGGGCCAATCCAGAAGCAATAAGTGATGGGGCATAATTCAATGGATTCATGATAAGTTTTTTTCCCCTTTTCTTCTTAATACTAGGAAAAAAAAAAAAAAAAAAGGCGTGTCAAATATCCTAAAAACTGCTATTAAAGCTTACACAAAATAAGGTGAGTAGTTAGAGAATAATATAGAGGGAGGGAGTGAAGAGCTAATTCATTCTTCAATTACATATCACAAAATACATTACAGGTTCTCTATTTATAGGCTTAAGAGAGTAATCCAAAAGCCAAGAGTCAAAGGATGTTACTCAAAAACCAAGAGCCAAAGGATGTGTCTTTTCAATGGATGAGTTCTTTATTTGGACATCCATATACAATTTTCATAACAATTTCCCTTGGATGTCCAATATTTATGGAATGTGACTCGTCAAAACCTTGCCAAGAAAAATTCAGTGGGATAAAAACTTAGACGAAGGAAAAAGAGTACATATCCATATAAAATTTGTAAGCGTGATACACTGCCTCGTTAAAATCTTCCCAAGAAAAATCCAGTGGGATAAAAACTTGGACGAAGGAAAAAAAAGTACAGTGTGAGAATTAGTGATCACGCCCCCCCCTGATACTGGCAAGAGATCCTTTAGTTGACACATCCCAATATTCTGAATCATATTTCTGAATGTTGTGGTTGGCAATGCTTTAGTGAATAAATCTGCGCAATTTTTACTCGATTGTATCTGCTAAACGTCAATGTCACCGTTCTTCTATAGCTCGTGAGTGTAGAAAAATTTCGGTGATATATGCTTCGTTCTGTCACCTTTGATGTAGCCATTTCTGATTTGTGCAATAGAATCAGCATTATCTTCATACAATATCGTTGGAGTATTCTTTGTTGAAAATAACCCACATGATTCTCGGATATGCTGAACCATTGTTCTCAACCATATGCACTCTCAACTTGCTTCATGCAATGCTAGAATTTCTGAGTGATTAGAAGAAGTAGCTGCTAATGTTTGCTTCACCGAACGTCATGATATTGCAGCACCACCACAAGTAAACATATATCCACTCTCAGATCTTCCTTTATGTGGGTCAGATAGATAACCAGCATTAGCATACCCACAACTTGTGATTCTGAATTTTTTGAGTAAAACAAGCCCATGTCGGTTGTTCCGCGGAGATAATGTGATATATGTTTAACTGTCACGACCCGCACCCAGAATAAGGGTACAAGTAGTAACAACGCCCAGCCTACGCCGCATCATCGGTGATAGAACGATGTCTGGGTCATCAATACTATCTAAACATCTTACACAATATATATAATGGTACATGTCATGCTACCTCAACTCCAAATGGAGGAACAATGATGATATGATAAACACTATCCAATACTCAATCACAATATCAAACTAAGGTAGATAAAGCACAATATAAAATAGAAGAAATGAAAGTCACAAATACATCACATCTCCAAGTCCAATAGACTAACACAATAAACCCAATATACATATCCAGAAGTATGCTAATAAATGTCTAATACAATATCTAATGATCTGCAACTAGATGGTCATCTCCAGGTATCGGCTCCTCCTGAGCCACTGCCTCCAACTCTATCCCAACTGCGTCCTGGGGTCCATAGTATATCGGATACCAGTCGTCTAAGTCATCTGAAAAATATATTCAATCAGGATTAGAGCGAAGCACAAAACTCTAACCGCAGTTCCAAATAAATGATAAAGACTATGTAACTGAAAGTAGAGAGACAATACTAAATAAATAGAGCATGGCAGGAAATATACATGATATAGAAATATTTTAAATAGTACAATAGAAAGACAAACATCACATATAGGAATCAGGAAATACTACTAACTAAGTGAATGAGCACTAGCTTCGATACGTGATCGGCTTAGGAACTTGCACAGGAATATGGCCTGGTTAATCATACGTGAGGTGTATGATTAACACTCACAGGGACATGAACAGGGAGTGTCACGTCCCGATCCCGAAAGGGTCTTTCGTCCTCGCCGGATCCTTTATGGAACCGATTCGTCCTCGCTAGGGGCGTGATGCCGTGCGAGCCTGGGATTGCGCTCGCACAAGGCAAGAACTTGCAGTTTTAGGAACCCATTTTGAAAGACAATTTATAAAACACATTCACAGAGATTTGAACACAAATGCGGAAGAAAACATGCTTTTTCATTGAATATTCAGAGTAATTTACATAGAGTTTACATTGATGCGCCTTCTCGGCTATTGAATTACATTACAAAAGATAACTCAAAATGCAGGGCGCGCTCCGTCAGATAGTCCACGTCGTTTGCACATTACGCCCTTGTATAGATTGAAGTCTCTGCCTCCAAAATGAACTGACTCCAGCTATACTTCAAAATATAGGTGCTCCTAACGCCTCCTCGCTAACGCACTAGCGTTGCACCGTCTGATTGCCTGAAATAGTTGCCCACAACGTGGGTCAGTACTCAACTTGTACTGGTGAGCGGGATGAATCCCACTCGAATAAATCGACACTAGCTTGTTAGGAACGAGCATGCATTAAGATAGCTTCTATAAGGAAGCAAGTGAAATCAATTCATATCAGTTGCATGTTTTGATAGGAATGAAATAGCATTGAATCAAACCAGTACACCGATTGCTTACTCAATCGATGCACGCCTTCCCTGAAACGAAAACACAAGTATACTTACCATCTGCACAAGACAATAAGTTAGCATGCGTTCTATTCTATGCGGTCATTGGTGTGATCGACACCTTAGGGACATATTTTAAGCTTAGCGGCGCGCCCTATCAGCCCAGGTAGTAAGCCCTGCTGGAGGTCCCGCTAGGCATCGTGACGAGCACGAATCAAATATTTCCCTCCGGATCGATACGGTTCTAGTGCCCCGGAAAGCCGTTTCGAGGAAATGCCAAACATTGTGCACAAGTTGTCCCAGACCATGCAAATGCATGAACAATTCACATTATCATACAATGCATCAAAATAAACAAAGAAGTAAAGCAGCAATATATATCTCATGCAACAGTTCATATTTTCTCAATACGGTGTTCCGATTTTGGTATCCCATAGGTCCAAACTCCATCCGAGGCACTAGGCCGCCACCAACAACCAATTCCCTTTATAAACAACTCAAATTATAAGGTGTGCAAGCATATAGTAAAATTAGTCTACAAATCCCATGTTCCTTTCTTAGTGGCTGGCATGCATTGTGGCAAGGATTTTCTAGGCGTCCAACCGGACATCATCGAGTGAACGTTTGAAACATTAGAGATGTGGGCGTGAAGAAGTAGGAAAGAAGGGTCCAAACCACTCACTGGTTAAGGAAAAGGTAGCTGAAACACGAATCCCGCCTAGCGACGATCAAACGTCAGTTACGCGGACCTGCACAGCACGAGCACCAATTAGAATTCTTGCCTATCCTTCCTTGCGGAACTCTCCAAGAATCAAAGCTCCAAACGATAAAACCAGCAGCGAAAACCAAGCAAATCGAAAGCAACACCAAATCAAAATCCCAAAGCGGCAATCAAGAAAACCAAGCAACCAAACACGAAAACTATTGGACTCGTTTTAATAGAGGCCTTTCCATGAGTTGGAAAGGATCATCGCATTTCGTCCGTGGCAAGAAGATGCCGAAGATCTAAGCTACGACTCAGACGGACTAGCCACAAGCCCAATTACGTAGTGCACATCCCGGTCGGATCGGGATTTGAGGCACTACATAATATACCACTAAGAAAAAGTTTTGACCCGAAACTTAAGAACAAGGTCCTACCTCCGACTGAATGAACAATGAAGGATACTTCTCCTTCATCTCTGATTCCCACTCCCAAGTTGATTCCCCAACAGAATGGTTCTGCCACAGCACGCGAACCAAGAACATCGTACGGTTGCGAAGTACTTTTTCCTTACGATCCAGAATCTGCGCCGGCTCCTCTGAGTATGACAAATCCGTGCGCAATTCCAATTGCTCGAAGCTAACCACATGACTAGGGTCATGCACATACTTCCGGAGTTGAGAAACGTGGAATACGTCATGCACTTCAGCCAAGGCGGGAGGGAGTGCAATCCGGTACGCCACAGCTGCCACTCGTTCCAGTATCTCAAAGGGGCCGACAAACCGGGGACTCAGTTTGCCCTTTACGCCGAAACGCATCACACCTTGCATCGGCGTCACTTTCAAGAAGACATGATCCCCGACCATGAACTCCAAAGGCCTTCGATGTGCATCAGCATAACTTTTCTGTCGGCTCTGTGCTGTGCGGAGTCTTTTCCGAATCAAGCGAACTTTCTCAACTGCCGGCTCTACCAGCTCTGGCCCGAGTACCTGCCGCTCGCCGACTTCGTCCCAACAGATTGGAGATCGACACTTGCGCCCATATAGTGCTTCGTACGGTGCCATCTGGATGCTTGATTGGTAGCTGTTGTTGTACGCAAACTCTGCCAATGGAAGATGCGTGTCCCAACTAGTCTTTAAATCAATAGCACACAGCCGTAACATATCCTCAAGTATCTGATTTGTCCTCTCTATCTGTCCGTCAGTCTGCGGGTGATATGCGGTACTGAACTGTAGCTTGGTCCCTAAAGCAGCCTGTAGACTAGTCCAGAAACGAGATAAGAAGCGTCCGTCATGGTCAAAGACGATAGAAGCAGGCACTCCGTATAATCGAACAATCTCGTCTATGTAGATCTGTGCTAATCGATCGACGCTCCACGCAACTTTTATGGGAAGAAAGTGGGCTGATTTGGTCAAACGATCAACTATGACCCAAATCGCATCATGCCCCCGTGGCGTCTTCGGAAATCCCACAATGAAATCCATAGTGATGTTGTCCCATTTCCACTCGGGAATAGCGAGGTTCTGCATCTCCCCGCCGGGCCTCTGATGTTCAGCTTTCACCTGTTGGCAGGCCATGCACTGTGACACAAAGGTCGCCATATCCCGCTTCATACCTTGCCACCAGAAGGTACCGCGTAAGTCCTTGTACATCTTAGTGCTACCCGGATGCAAAGAATACTTCGCGTAGTGCGCTTCCGCCATAATTTCCCTTCGGAGTTCAGGGTCGTTAGGGACGTATAGCCTTTCTTTCATCTGTAAGGCCCCATCTTTGCCTGCCACAAAATCAGACGTCTTCCCCGCCGAGATCAATCCGCGTACTTTCGCTAAGAACTGATCGCCCTCCTGAGCTGACTTGATTCTATCCCGTAAACTCGGTTCAAGATAGAGTGGTGCCAGCTGCACGCCTTGATGCCGAACTCGAAACTCGATGCCCATCGCCTCAAGATCTCAAAGTAAACGGTTGTCTATAGATAACGAACCCACGTGCTTTCGACTCAGAGCATCAGCAACGACGTTTTCCTTGCCCGGTGTATACGCGATCGTTAGGTCGTAGTCCTTAATAAGTTCTAGCCAACGCCGCTACCGGAGGTTCAATCCCCGATGGGTGAATAGGTACTTGAGGCTCTTGTGATCCGTAAAGATTTTGCAAGCAACACCATAAAGATAATGCCTCCACAACTTCAGTGCAAACACAATTGCCGCCAATTCCAGATCATGCGTCGGATAGTTTTTTCTTGTGCGGCTTCAGTTGCCTGGAGGCGTACGATATTACCTTGTCCCTCTGCATGAGCACACACCCTAAGCCGAGTCCTGAAGCGTCGTTGTATATCTGAAACTCTTCTACCCCATCTGGAAGTGCAAGAATCGGAGCTGAAACAAGACGCCGCTTAAGTTCTCGAAAGTTGGCTTCGCAGTCATCACCCCATTCGTATGCAATCCCTTTCTGAGTAAGGCGAGTCATCGGCGAGGCCAGTTTAGAAAAATCCTTCACGAACCTACGGTAGTATCCCGCTAGGCCCAGAAAGCTTCGAACTTCGCTGGCTGACGTAGGTTGTTTCCAGTCCACCACCGCCTCTATTTTCTTTGGGTCTACGGCGACGCCTTCGGCCGAAATGACATGACCAAGGAACGCCACGCTGTTCAACCAGAACTCACACTTGCTGAGCTTAGCGAACAACTGATGGTCTCGTAATGTCTGCAGCACGATCTTCAGGTGTTCCTTGTGCTCGTCTCGTTCTTGGAATAAATTAGTATGTCATCTATGAACACGACTACAAACTTATCCACAATCGGCCGAAATACGCGGTTCATCAGATCCATGAAAGCTTCAGGGGCGTTCGTCAAACCGAACGATATCACGAGGAACTCATAGTGTCCGTAACGGGTTCTAAAAGTAGATTTTTGAATATTATCTGATTTGATTTTTAACTGGTGATACCCTGACCTGAGATCAACTTTAGAGAAAACTGTTGCACCTTGCAGCTGATCAAACAAGTCATCTATTCTTGGCAATGGGTACTGATTTCGCACGATCGCCTTATTCTGATTATTCTCGTTGTTTTGATTTGGCTTACCCTCTCGGCAGTTAAATTGTTTATGGCCCAGACGACCACATTTGAAACATCCAGTAACCCGACATTCGTTTACTCGATGCCCTGCCTTGCCGCACCTGGTACAGTTCGGTGCCTGAGTCTGACCCCTGTTATCCGACGTGTGGTGACGCTTATGTGCTCCAGACCCTCCCGTTTCCTGAGGTCGTTTGTTGTTATTGGTACGGGGGGTTTGCACTTCGGCCTTTGGGGGACAACGCCCAAAGATCCGCTCGCTGCCCAGAGCTGCTTCATAGCATTCCCTGTAGGTTTGACATTTCTGATTGATGACGTTCCTACGCAACTCATCATTCAAACCTTTTTGAAAGCGATAGTACCACGCATGCTGGTTAGGCAGGAAGTGCCCCGCAAACTTGGCCAGCTTAGCGAACACAAAATCATAATCGTCCACAGACAAACTTCCTTGGACCAGATTGCTGAAGTCGTCTTCCTTTTGTTGACGCACGGCTCGGGGAATATATTGTTCAATGAAGGCAGACTTGAACATTTCCCAAGTGATTTTGCAGTTGGGATTAGCATCATAAATTCCTTGCTTCGTTGCCTCCCACCAATCATGTGCACGCAGTTCCAGCTGAACCGATGCACAGGCAACTCGCTTGGATCCCCGGATGCCAACCAGGTTGAAGAGTCCCTCCAGCTTAGCAATCCATCCCAACACCACGTCCGGTTCCGCTCGTCCGTTGAACGTAGGTGGATACATTTTTGTAAACTCTGCTGCTCGGCAGGTGTTTCTAGCTGAAGGCTGCGTCTCTTCCGACTCATCCTCTACCGCCACGGCCGGCGGTGGGGAAGGAGTCACAGTGGCAGTCCCGTTGCTCGGTACCAAGGATGCAATCAGTTGCATCATGGTATCCATTTGCTTCTGCTGAAAAGCAAATTGCGCTTGTATGTTAGCTTGTTGGGTAACAGCTTGTTGTTGCTGCACCTCCATGAGATGCATAATCCGTTCCGCCATAACGGTTGAACCCGCTCCTTCGGATTCTCCAGAACTTGTCGGATCGCTCTGGATGGGCTGAGCACTGCTTGCAGCGGCAGTGTTTTTCTTAGCCATCGCTACAAAAGAGAGTAGCTTGTTAAAACTCCAAAATCGATAGATTTTATATCTACGGGCTCATTGTATAGGCGACTCATCTGATGCAGCGGACGCCGAACGCAACTCAATTGAGAGGCGCATCAAACTCCTTTATAATCTTTTGAAATCCCATGGAAGTAAAGCCTAGGCTCTGATACCAATATGTCACGTCCCGATCCCGAAAGGGTCTTTCGTCCTCGCCGGATCCTTTACGGAACCGATTCGTCCTTGCTAGGGGCGTGATGCCGTGCGAGCCTGGGATTGCGCTCGCACAAGGCAAGAACTTGCAGTTTTAGGAACCCATTTTGAAAGACAATTTATAAAACACATTCACAGAGATTTGAACACAAATACGGAAGAAAACATGCTTTTTCATTGAATATTCAGAGTAATTTACATAGAGTTTACATTGATGCGCCTTCTCGGCTATTGAATTACATTACAAAAGATAACTCAAAATGCAGGGCGTGCTCCGTCAGATAGTCCACGTCGTTTGCACATTACTCCCTTGTATAGATTGAAGTCTCTGCCTCCAAAATGAACTGACTCCAGCTATACTTCAAAATAAAGGTGCTCCTAACGCCTCCTCGCTAACGCACTAGCGTTGCACCGTCTGATTGCCTGAAATAGTTGCCCACAACGTGGGTCAGTACTCAACTTGTACTGGTGAGCGGGATGAATCCCACTCGAATAAATCGACACTAGCTTGTTAGGAGCGAGCATGCATTAAGATAGCTTCTATAAGGAAGCAAGTGAAATCAATTCATATCAGTTGCATGTTTTGATAGGAATGAAATAGCATTGAATCAAAACAGTACACCGATTGCTTACTCAATCGATGCACGCCTTCCCTGAAACAAAAACACAAGTATACTTACCATCTGCACAAGATAATAAGTTAGCTTGCGTTCTATTCTATGCGGTCATTGGTGTGATCGACACCTTAGGGACATATTTCAAGCTTAGCGGCGCGCCCTATCAGCCCGGGTAGCAAGCCCTGCTGGAGGTCCAGCTAGGCATCGTGACGAGCACGAATCAAATATTTTCCTCCGGATCGATACGGTTCCAGTGCCCCGAAAAGCCGTTTCGAGGAAATGCCAAACCTTGTGCACAAGTTGTCCCAGACCATGCAAATACATGCATTATCATACAATGCATCGAAATAAACAAAGAAGTAAAGCAGCAATATATATCTCATGCAACAGTTCATATTTTCTCAATGCGGTATTCCGATTTTGGTATCCCATAGGTCCAAACTCCATCCGAGGCACTAGGCCGCCACCAATAACCAATTCCCTTTATAAACAACTCAAATTATAAGGTGTGCAAGCATATAGTAAAATTAGTCTACAAATCCTATGTTCCTTTCTTAGTGGCTGGCATGCATTGTGGCAAGGATTTCCTAGGCGTCCAACCGGGCATCATCGAGTGAACGTTTGAAACATTAGAGATGTGGGCATGAAGAAGTAGGAAAGAAGGGTCCAAACCACTCACTTGTTAAGAAAAATATAGCTGAAACACGAATCCCGTCTAGCGACGATCAAACGTCAGTTACGCGGACCTGCACAACACGAGCACCAATTAGAATTCTTGCCTATCCTTCCTTGCCGAACTCCCCAAAAATCAAAGCTCCAAACGATAAAACCAGCAGCGAAAACCAAGCAAATCGAAAGCAACACCAAATCAAAATTCCAAAGCGGCAATCAAGAAAACCAAGCAACCAAACACGAAAACTATTGGACTCGTTTCAATAGAGGCCTTTCCATGAGTTGGAAAGGATCATCGTATTTCGTCCGTGGCAAGAAGATGCCGAAGATCTAAGCTACGACTCAGACGGACTAGCCACAAGCCCAATTACGTAGTGCACATCCCGGTCGGATCGGGATTTGAGGCACTACAGGGAGGGGTATTATCACATATCTAACTAATACTTCCCGCCCCGGCTGGTATAGTGGATCTAACCATGGCATGCCACGACACCACATTCTATGAGAATGGAGATAATCTTCTCATGAATCGGCGTCTATATATGTACAAGATCATAGGGCATGCACAGGGTTCATAGGGAATAACATCTCATGACGGAATCCAAAAATACCAATCCGTGTAACCACGTGTCAAGAAGTCAAGGATATCTACACTAAATACAAGAACATAGAAGATATCATAAACATGAAACCATCAGAGAAATGTACTCGCATCTATCCTGAGAAAGAAGGGTAACTCGGTGCTCAACTGGTTTCACACAACCTATATAAGAAATATCATGTCACTGGGTGTAATGAGTGATAAATATGCTAAAATGAGTCAAAATATACTTTCTAGGCCATACACTCATTTCTAACTCCAAACTATGGTTACTAGTCTATATTGGTTACTACTAGTCAATAGTAGCTAGTACTAGGTCTCACCTTAGCTATACCAAGACATACCCAGGTATATAGCTATACCTTAACTGACATTAAGAAACCTCACTAACTGCTACCAACTTATATACTAACCTTCCCATATATAACTAATCAGTTAAGTACATAAACATACGGACTCCAATAGCTAACTGATAGTTAGTACTAATAGAGTCTAATTAATACATGAACTAGACTAACACTACTTATAACTGATATTGCAACTTAACATAAACTAACCTATGTATCAGTTGTACCCTAACATAGCCATAACATACTAACCTGCTGATATCTCATACCTATCACTCTAGATGAACTAGCTGCTATTAAAGTCTAACATATACCAATTGACAATTAATTATACATGAAAAACCAAATAACTAAACCCTCATCCACCTATCAACCAAACACCCTCATACTTACCATGTACTTACTGCTTATGATGCAGCTCTTGGTTGCTGTGCTTGTTGTGTTTGCACAGCATGCTAAGTACTTGACCCCTCTTCTAGTGGACACATCAATGTGTGCTCCTGTACTGCTGCTCTGTGCTTCATACCTGTACCTACTGACTCCAGGTATCAGTGACTGATACAACTGCCAACTCTAACCCACTGCTCTTAAACCAAGTTCTCCCCTAACAGACCCCAACCCCACAATGTACTAACATACTCTAAACACCTGCACCTACAGGCCACTGCAACATCCCCCTGCTGCCTGCACAAGCACAATGATGTGCTTGAGCTATAGACCTGCACACCTAGCTCATTTTCCATGCTTGCACAACCAGTATCCAATATATACTCAAACACGAGGATCCATTCATACACTCACACACCTATTACTAGCTTGATTCATCTAATCTCCTTATTGTAATTCATGCAGTGAGTGCAATTCCATATACTCCTCAATTGAGCCACATGAACTGTTGTGAATCCAACCACACCGTATATTAACTGCTATATTCTGATGTGGGTTTCCCCCCTTCCTTGGCACATACAACTGATATATCTAATTTTACACAGTAAACAGTCCACCAAGATCTCCAAAACAATGAGCAACCTCTACACAGTCCACAAGCAAAACCTCCCCTCCATATGTGCAACCAAACACTTCAAATACAAGTAGAACCATAGGTAGAAAGTTATATAACTAATATATATATATATATATATATATATATATATATATATATATATATATATATATATATATATACACACACACACATTAATATCGTAAGTCAATTCTTCATATACCTCAAGAGCAAAATTGAAATATCTGTGATACACACTTAACCAACTACCAAAATATCCTAATTCTCCATGATTCTCATACCCACAACTCAAACCTATAGCAATATGATTAATACAACTAAATACATTATAAATTGAAGAGAATTCACCCAAACACCCAAATTGAGCTCCGTATCACACGATATCGCACCGTATCGCGATACGGCTCAATCGCATCCAATTATGGACACGTATCTAGTATCCCCACCCCGATCTAAGTCCGTTATGACCAAATTGGTGTCATGACACGCACTTGATGTGTCCACCTCGTAATTCCCCCAAATCACATACAAAAATCTATGTGGAATCCATAATTCACAACCAAATAGACTAAAATTTGTTTCTATAGGTAGTCATATGCCATGGGGTGATTCAT
Organism: Iris macrosiphon; assembly: GCA_036927795.1. Classification (NCBI taxonomy): domain Eukaryota; kingdom Viridiplantae; phylum Streptophyta; class Magnoliopsida; order Asparagales; family Iridaceae; genus Iris; species Iris macrosiphon. Next base: position 272,339,402 of record JAYESA010000004.1, on the reverse strand, counting down.
AGGGATCAAATGCATGATTTGAGAGCTATAACGAGAAAGAATTCAAAAATTACCAATTGGGAGATGGATTCCCAATGAATTGCTCCACGGATACGATTCCGACACGATCTCCTCTCTAATGCTCCTCCTCCTTGTGCTCCTTGCTTCTCCAAGCTCAAATACTCCTTGCTTGATGAATTTGAGAGAAAAATAAGGATGAAATGGAAGGTAATTGAGTAAAAAATTAATGGAGGGAAGAAAGGGAAATTGGGGATCTAGAAATTAGATCTAAAATTGAATGGAGAGAATAAGAGGAGAGAGAATTTCCCTCTCTATAGGGGACCGACCACTAGCTTGAGATGCAAGCAATGGTGCAATGTCCTAAATGCCCCTATTGGCTTGTCATGAAAAAATAGTTAAGGAATGAAGGTTTTATTCCTAATGGTTTGACTAATTAATTACTAACTTAACAAATTGGGCCTAGAAATTGGGTTCAAATCTAACTAACTAATTATTGGTCCAAGTGTCAAGTCTAGTCTAGTTGGGTCCACTAACACTAGTCCAAAAATATAATGTGGCCTACTAGCAATTAATGAATAAATACAATATTTAAAATACCTATCATGCACAATAATAATTACTTATAAAATGACTAAAATACCCCTAGTAAGAAATGTGGTAGTGACATTAACACCATTCCATTGTCGTTTTGTTGGTGCTGAACTATATCTTGCCAGTAAGTTTACTGAGAATGCTATATCAGGTCTTGTACAATTTGCAAGATACATCAAAGCTCCAATAGCACTAAGATATGGTACTTTTGGACCTAATAATTTTTTATTATCCTCTCGATGACGAAACATATCTTTCTTTTCATCTAACGATCGAACAACCATGAGACTACTTAATGGATGAGCTTTATCCATATAATTTTTTTAAAATCTTTTTTGCATAGGTAGATTGATGGATAAAAAATTTATTTGATAAATGTTTGATCTGCAGGCCGAGACAAAATTTTGTATTTCCAAGATTTTTTATTTCGAATTCTTTTATCAGATAATTAGCAATTTTTGTGAGCTCTTCGGGAGTTCCTACAAGATTTAAGCATCAACATATATAGCAATAATGGAGAATCCATTTTTAGATCTTTTGATAAAAACACATGGGAAAATTAGATTATTTATATATCATTCTCTAACAAGGTATTCACTAAGATGGTTATACCACATTCTTTCAAATTCTTTTTATCCGTATAGGGATCATTGTAATTTGATTGAGTATAACCCATGAGACCTTTGGTTATATGCTTCAGGAAATTTGAATCCTTATGGAATTTTTATATAAATATCATTATCCATTGACCTATATAAAGATGCGGTAACAATATCCATAAGCCGCATGTCAAGTTTTTCTGTAACTGCTAAACTGATCAAGTATCATAATATGATTGTGTTGATCACAGGGGAATATGTTTCATCATAATCGATTACAGGTCTCTGTGAAAAACCTTGTGTAATAAGTCATGCTTTGTATCTCACAATTTTATTTTATTTTGTTGCATTTTCGTACAAACACCCATTTGTATCCAATAGGTTTCATACCTTCAGGAGTTTGGATTATTAGTCCAAATACTTTGCGACTTTTAGGGATTTTAATTCAGCTTTGTTTATGATTAAATCAAAAGAAGAACTAAAAGAACTTGATTTGATTAACAAACTAAAGAAAGTACAGAGAAGTCCTAGAAGGCAATTTAAGTACAAATTTATTTTCTGGGGGTGACGAAGGAGGGTTAGGAGTATAGCAACTCTCTTTACTCCGTGGATGATCCAATACAGAAGCTCTTCTCTCTCGCTTGAGTGTAGGTTCGCAGATAGCCAGCCCTATGGGTATGGTACCCTACTATTTATAGTCCCCCCTGGGTGCGCATATGTTGGGCCGCATGGATGCTGGAGGGTGCCATATTTTTCTTCTTAACAGGATGCAGCTGTAAACGTGAGCAGGCCAAGCTGCCACGCAGGAGCTTGTTAGGATTTTTTGTTTCTGAAGATCTGGGTGGTTCTCATCCTTTGTGGGCGTGACTTGGTCAGCTTGACACATAGTCCGCACTTGGTTGAAGAGAATCACTCTTGTCATAACAGCAAGATTTGGTCTTCATGGAGTCTAAAATACATGTGGCCAGAGACGCATGGAGTTTGGGACGCATGGGGCCAGAGACGCATGGAGTCTGGGACGCAAGGGACCAGAGACGTATGGGACCGTATGGAGCCTGGGACGCATGGGGCCAGTTATGTTGTACATGTGGTACTGCACATCCATCGAGAGTAAAGTTCTGCGCCGGCGTGAGACTTCTGTCGTTTAGTATGTTCACATCTTTTGAGGCATTCAGAAAATCCTTTTTGTCAGGATTCTGTGTCAAAGACGATCCTACTGACGGGACGCCACGTTAGGTCCTTCTGCGGCCAAGTTGCTTTAGCTGATTGGGACATGAATGTCGTCTTTCTTGGCTGCAGGAAGACTCTGCAGCCTGATATCTTTTGAGTTTTTGCTTTTGGGCGCAAGGTTACATGAATGCATATTTTTTATGCTTCTAGAAGACCCCCTTCAAAGTTTTTAACTGATAAGTTTGGAATACTTTGAATAAGAATCATGGAGGAAGAAGTACTTTTGGCCGCATGGTTGGAAGGTCCCATGGACGTCGGGCCGCCTAGGCATTAGGCCGCATGGACGAGCACTTTCAGGCTGTCAAATCATCATTAACTAACGAATTTGTTTTAATCTTTTAGTGGATCTCCTTTAGGATTATGTGCCATCTTCTGACGTGGGACCCGAGAGGCCGCCGTTTCCAGGGAGATTAAAGTGGATCCCGCGAATCGAGACGTTAGGTTCATCCTCATAACTGCTTGGTTCATTGCCTCGATCTCTTCATATGGATTTGAAGCCTATAATATAGGCAGTGGGGAGGAGAGAGAGAAATTTATCTCTTTGCTTTCTTTCCTTCTCCTGTGAGGGATACTGAAGGCTGAGGGTCTTTTCGTCGAGGGTTGATAAAGGCAGTTTAGATCCATGGCCCCCGATCCGGGTATTTTGCTTGGAGGTAGGGCAGTACTGTACTTCTCATGCTGTATTATGGAGGAATAGGCCCCAGTACACCATCCTTTTATAGGGATGCACGCAGGACCTTTGCGAGATTCTGCCACCTGGATGGAGACTTGTCTTAGACATGCATAAACCTCTTTCACAGTTCTGTCGTGTGGACGAAAACTCCTATGTAACATGCGCTCCGAGCTTTGACGTGGCCGCATGGGTGGGAGGTTATTTGCTTCATACGCGCAGAGCTTTATCTCTGGCTTGACCGCATGGATAAGATCTCCTCTTGCTTGTGCATGCAGGCTCGATCATGTGTCGCTGTGGCCGAATTAGCCGTATGCGACAGTTTATGCCTTTATACGATCTTTACTGAGACTGATGCATGTCTTCGTTTTGCAGGTTTTTCCCTCGCTTGTGTTGCTCATAATGGAGCATGGAAGGATATCATAATACCCGTCATTCGCAGAGAATGTCACCCTTATGCGGCGGTTCCTCGTCAAGAACTAATCCAGGAGGCGAGGACGGTTCACCAAGAACCGATTCAGGGGACGAGAACCGTTCGGCAAGGATTGATCCAGAAGACGAAGATGAACATCCTGTGTCGCACGCTGAGTCATCCTTGTTCATACAGCAAGCTAGCTGTATTTCTTCCCTTTATCGGCTTGTTATCGGCCGGGGGCTTGTGGAGGCAATGACATAATTTGGATTAATTATTATTCCTGTCATCGGTCTTTCCGCCTGGTTGTAGAGAGTTTGCTCCTCCTCTTCCTTTGCTATCTATCAATATGAATGGGAGTGAACCTTATCTTCTTCATCTGAACCTTCGGGGGTTGTAGGAGGCGTTACGTACCCTAAGCCATGCTTGGTTTTATGGTAGTAATCCTCGGACTTGCCTGCAGGAGCAAGTAGACGCGGGGACAGCCGTCGGCCCTTGTCGTAGTTTAAACCTCGATTATTTTTAAGATCATAACCCATGTTCTGGATGATATGTTTGGCTGACCGCTGAACCGATAGAGTTTTATTTTGCCGGTGTCGGATTCTGTCTCTTGTTCCTCCGGGGTGAAGGACCGGGGATATTCAACCCTGCCAAAGATGATGGGTTTGTCTTTCCTCCTCCTTGCTGGAACCGTGAAGTAGAAACCTTTACTGGGGAGGATCTGGTTTACTACGTAGGTGGTAGTTACCTGTGTTTGTAGATAAAGGCCCAGACCAAGCTCCATGGAATATAAGGTGCTTATATGTGCAAGTTCGGGATAGTTCAAAGATAACCCTTTATTAATAAAATAAGGTAACTTTTCTTCGAGGATTACATCATCGAGAGAAGGGACGTTAGCATGAGTAGCCACGCACTCCACCAGGTTATCTTACTCGAGGGCTACCCCCAGCGCGAGCGAAGGCTTCGGTGGATTCCTGTGTGTCACGCCCCGGCTCCGAGGGCCGCCCAACCACCGTTTTCCTCCGTCGGACCGGACGCGAATCACCGCGCCTCGGTGCTTCCGACGGGGCACGTATGGCAGTTTGATACCGGGACATGATGTCGTGCGAGCCTGGGGTTGCGCCCACATAAGGCAACATCGTTAAAGTTTGGCTATCATCGCATCAATCGAGTAAGCAGCGGAGGGATATTGGTGCAATGCAATGCATTTAGCCAACTGAGTATTCGAGGCAAATCGAGGGACTGGGTTCTTTGATTACAAAGGCATTGTTCCATACATTATGCCCTTTTATACGAAAGTATGCTCGAGGCAATCAAAACCAGAATTTTTGGGTCTTGGGGATGAGGCACGCCTATCGCTCCCTCGGACGATCCAGTGCCTGCAAGCAAGTAAACTGTTGGTGGGTCAGCACTTTTATAAGTACTGGTGAGTATAAACAACTGAACAGAAGCAAACATTCACTAAAACTAACACTAAGTAATCATGTTATAAAACATTACATTACTAGTGATCTTTCTAGTTTTACCTATGTTCGTTACATACAGCAGTTGAACGGAGTCATTTTACTTTGTTTTTAGAAACATCTTTAAAAATAGAGTTTCATATGCGATATAAGCAAGCAAGTAAGATAAGCCGATTGTTCTATTTCAGGGTGTGCACAGCGTGTCTCGTGAGCTATACTCAAAGACTCTAGGGACAAATACATATCTAGACACCAATGCATATCTAGGGGCAGTCTTCTATCTAAGCCAACACAATGAACTATCTTATATGCAGTGCGGTCCCCGAGTATCTCAGGATCGGCAGTGGTTGATCCAGCTAACCAATGACTCATTTATCTGATGCTATTGGCAGCCATGACACATGGTTGCTTTCCACTATCTCTGTAACAGCCATGACGCATTATTGCTTTCCACCAATAGCCATTGTCCGACCGATACGAATACATGAAATACTATCAAATAAACTCTAGGATACAGACGAGATGAACCATCAGACTATATATCTTGTTATAGGGCAAGCCGCCTTATCTTTGAACACATTCAGGCACACGATATGGTTCTCTCGGAGCATAGGTGATAGTGGAATATGTTCATGCAAACACATACTTTTAGACAAGCATTTCAGGGTCTCTTAGTTAAGCAGACATGTTCGTTTCAAAGATAAGCTAGGTGAGTTCACTTATTTAGCATGCAAGGCAGGTTCTATCATTCTCTTATGAAAACAAGCATTCAAAAACTCAGATTAATTATTAAGGCGTGCAAAAATCAGAGAACGAAGTTCTACTCACTCACCTTGATACATAATGCCAACGCGGAGCGGGGCATTAAATACTTACCCACCAACAAAAAGTTTCGTCCTCGAAACTTCAAGGATAAACTTCTCGATATCCCGAGCAGCGATAGTTCTCATCCCTCGCCGTACTCAATTGAAACAATCAAGTCCAGAAAACATTAACACAACTTTGAGGATATCTATGGACTTATTGTATGGAACGCTCTATTACAATAAAATATCGAGCAAATCTCAGAGTCATAGCAACGGATTGGGCAAAGAATCGAATTCGCTCTGATACCATTATGTCACGCCCCGGCCCCGAGGGCCGCCCGACCACCGTTTTCTCCCGTCGGATCGGACGCGAATTACCGTGCCTCGGCACTTCCGACCGAGCGCGTATGGCCGTTTGATACCGGGACGTGATGTCGTGCGAGCTTGGGGTTGCGCCCGCACAAGGCAACATCGTTCAAGTTTGGCTATCATCGCATCAATCAAGTAAGCAGCGGAGGAACATTATTGCAATGCAATGCATTTAGCCAACTGAGTATTCGGGCAAATCGAGGGACTGGGTTCTTTGATTACAAAGGCATCATTTTATATATTATGCCCCTTTATACGAAAGCATGCTCGAGGTAATCGAAACTAGAATTTTTGGGTCTTGGGGATGAGGCACTCCTATAGCTCCCTCGGACGATCCAGTATCTGCAAGCAAGTAAACTATTGGTGGGTCAGCACTTTTATAAGTACTGGTGAGTATAAACAACTGAACAGAAGTAAATATTTACTAAAACCAACACTAAGTAATCATGTTATAAAATATTATATTAATAGTGATCTTTCTAGTTTTACCTATGTTCGTTACATGCAGCAGTTGAACGGAGTCATTTTACTTTGTTTTTGGAAACATCTTTAAAAACAGAGTTTCATATGCGATATAAGCAAGCAAGCAAGACAAGCCGATTGTTCTATTTCAGGGTGTGTGCAGCGTGTCTCGTGAGCTATACTCAAAGACTCTAGGGACAAATGCATATCTAGACATCAATGCATATCTAGAGGCAGTCTTCTATCCAAGCCAACATAATAAACTATCTTATATGCAATGCGGTCCTAGAGTATCTCAGGATCGGCAGCGGATGATCCAGCTAACCAATGACTCATTTATCTGATGTTATTGACAGCCGTGACACATGGTTGCTTTCCACTATCTTTGTAGCAGCCGTGACGCATGGTTGCTTTCCACCAATAGCCATTGTCCGACCGATGCGAATGCATGAAACACTATCAAATAAACTCTAAAATGCAGACGAGATGAACCATTAGACTATATATCTTGTTGCGGGACAAGCCGCCTTATCTTTGAACACATTCAGGCACACAATATGGTTCTCTCGGAGCATAGGTGATAGTGGAACATGTTCATACAAACATATACTTTTAGACAAGTGTTTCAGGGTCTCTTAGTTAAGTAGACATGTTCGTTTCAAAGGCAAGCTAGGTGAGTTCACTTATTTAGCATGCAAGGCAGGTTCTATCATTCTCTTATGAAAATAAGCATTCAAAAACTCAGATTCATTATTAAGGCATGCAAGAATCAGAGAACGAAGTTCTGCCCACTCACCTTGATACATAATGCCGACGCGGAGTGGGACATTACATAATTATCCACCAACAAAAGGTTTCATCCTCGAAACTTCAAGGATAAACTTCTCGATATCCCGAGCAGCGATAGTCATCATCCCTCGCCATACTCAATCGAAACAATCAAGTCCAGAAAATATTTATACAACTTTGAGGATATCTATGGGCTTATTGTATGGAACGCTCTATTACAATAAAATATCGAGCAAATCTCAGAGTTATAGCAACGGATTAGGAAAAGAATCGAATCCGCTCTGATACCATTATGTCATGCCCCAGCCCCGAAGGCCGCCCGACCATCGTTTCCCCCCGTTGGACCTGACGTGAATCACCGCGCCTTGACGCTTTCGACGGGGCATGTATGGCCGTTTGATACCGGGACGTGATGCCGTGTGAGCCTGGGGTTGCGTCCGCACAAGGCAACATCGTTAAAGTTTGGCTATCATCGCATCAATCGAGTAAGCAGCAGAGGGACATTGTTGCAATGCAATGCATTTAGCCAACTGAGTATTCGAGGCAAATCGAGGGACTGGGTTCTTTGATTACAAAGGTATCGTTCCATACATTATGCCCCTTTATACGAAAGCATGCTCGAGGCAATCGAAACCAGAATTTTTGGGTCTTGGGGATGAGGCATGCCTATCGCTCCCTCGGATGATCCAGTACCTGCAAGCAAGTAAACTGTTGGTGGGTCAGCACTTTTATAAGTACTGGTGAGTATAAACAACTGAACAGAAGCAAACATTCACTAAAACCAACACTAAGTAATCATGTTATAAAATATTACATTACTAGTGATCTATCTAGTTTTACCTATGTTCGTTACATACAACAGTTGAACGGAGTCATTTTACTTTGTTTTTGGAAACATCTTTAAAAACAGAGTTTCATATACGATATAAGCAAGCAAGCAAGATAAGTCGATTGTTCTGTTTCAGGGTATGTGCAGCATGTCTCATGAGCTATACTCAAAGACTCTCGGGACAAATGCATATCTAGACACCAATGCATATCTAGGGGCAGTCTTCTATCAAAGCCAACACAATGAACTATCTTATATGCAGTGCGGTCCCCGAGTATCTCAGGATCGGCAGCGGATGATCCAGCTAACCAATGACTCATTTATCTGATGCTATTGGCCGCCATGACACATGGTTGCTTTCCACTATCTCTGTAACAGCCATGATATATTATTGCTTTCCACCAATAGCCATTATCCGATCGATGCAAATGCATGAAATACTATCAAATAAACTCTAGGATACAGACGAGATAAACTATCAGACTATATATCTTGTTATGGGACAAGCCGTCTTATCTTTGAACACATTCAGGCACACGATATGGTTCTCTCGGAGCATAGGTGATAGTAGAATATGTTTATGCAAACACATACTTTTAGACAAGCATTTCAGGGTCTCTTATTTAAGCAGACATGTTCATTTCAAAGACAAGCTAGGTGAGTTTACTTATTTAGCATGCAAGGCAGGTTATATCATTCTCTTATGAAAATAAGCATTCAAAAACTTAGATTCATTATTAAGACGTGCAAGAATCAGAGAACGAAGTTCTGCCCACTTACCTTGATACATAATGCTGATACGAAGCGCGACATTACACTGTGCAATTTTACCACCAGGGGTTCAAAATTTGTAGGAGGTGTCGGAGCTTCCCTTGGTGGTCTTCGAAGGAGAACGAACATAGGCATAGGCGTGCTGGATGTTCCCTCTGCGGTTGATTCGGCCTATGAAGGCGAACAACCAGAGTTTCGGATGTTGTAGATGGTGCCAGATCTTCCTTTGATAGTCGATTCAGCCTGCGAAGGCTGAAGACCAAAGGTTCGGGTGCCTTCATGTTCAGTTTCACGACAAGGGGAGCGGTTGTGTTGGGAGCACGTGCCTTTAGAGGAACTCTCAAGGATCCATCTGATGTAGTCCTGGCCTCTGCCTCATCGTCAGCATCATTGCTGCCTTCATCTCGGTGGACTTGCTTGTAGAGGATTGAATTGGAGTAGGCATCGACCCCTGTCATAGCTGCAACTTTTTATTTATTTTTATTTATTTACTATTATTTCTATTTTATTATATATATATATATATATATATAGGTTTATGCAAATGTCAATTTGTAATTTAACTTTATCATAAATACTTGGATTGTGAGGGGGGCTTTAATGAATAAAACCCAAATAGGGGGGGGGGGATCATCAACCCACCGTAACCTTCCTCTTGACTCATCACCATTCTTTACACATGTATTCATTCCTCTTCTTCTTCATTTTCCACAAGCCATATGTCTTCTCCTTAACCCTTCTTCCCTTTCCAATGAACCTAACCCTACCCTTTTATTTCCATCACCAGCACCATCTCTCCTCTCCCTCAACCCTTCTTCTTCATCTTCTCCTTAATCCTCTCCATCTTCACCTCCTCCCTCACCTAATTGCTACTGATGCTGCTGCTGCTGCGGCTACTGTGGCTACTGCCCGACCCGTCGTCGGCCGTGCCGTCGGACGCTGCCCGCCGCCGGACGCTGCCCGCCGCCAGACGCCTACCTCCTCCTCCCTCTTCCTTAAAACCAAGGTATAGCTTCATTTATTCCCCATTTTTTTTTCTAAATTCAAGTTTAGAGTATAGTTTAATCTCAAAAACTCTTTGGAATAGGAGTATAGGAAGCAATCAAGAATTAATTTGAAAATTTTGGAAGAACCCTAGGTTTTGCTCAAGCAAGGCAAGTCCTCACTCAAATTTCTCTTAAAAATTTTCTTTTCTCTTGTTACTTTGGTTAAAATTATTTAGGAAAAATATTCATTTCTCAATACTATGAATTTTAGAGTTTTAAAACATGTATGTGTAAATATGTATCCCAAGGACACATGTATCTTGACACAACTTATGGACACATGTATCTTAACACAATACGTAGGATAAAGTACACACTTTGAGTTCTAATTTATATTTTGGACTCATACATGGAGGCTTAATATATATATATATATATATATATATATATATATATATATATATATATATATATATGTGTGTGTGTGTGTGTGTGTGTGTGTGTGTGTGTGTGTGTGTGTGTTGTAGCCAATTATTGTTTTCATGCTTGTGGATTTCATAGGCAGATAAAAATATGATTACATGATGATTAAACAAGTATAAGCGAATTTTGTTATTTTACCATGTATACATATATAAACACTTACGTTATATTATGCCAGAATATAAGACTCAATAAGTGAAATCTGACTTCTTTGAATCTAAATGATGAATGAAAGTAACTTTTCCAAATGGGGAAAACATTTGGTAAAGAATAACTCTGGATCTTTATTATAAACATGTCAATCATAACAAAACAAATGACAACAACTGCAAGAGTTGCAATAATAACCAAATATGTAAGTAGTAAGAGTTAGGGTGCTTGAGTTTGAGTTTTATGTGATGACTTTAACATTTTTTTAATCCTTTTATGCAATCATACTTATTGCTTATACTCAATGGATTATATAGTTGTACTAATATATAGATCCAGGGGGATGTAGGAATAAGTTGGCTGGATTAGTATTTTCAAAAGATTCATGGGTAAATTTGTTTGTTCTTAAGTGTGCTTTATCTTAGAAATAGAAGCCTAGACCTTAAGAAACATCATCTCTTATTTAACAAGTATTGCCACATTAAATATATGTATATATGACATATAGTTATAATTTAAGTACCTATATCTTACAATTATTGTGTAACTTGATTTTTATATGTATTAGATTTGAATACCATGTTACTAACATATTTATGCTATTTAACTTGATTTATGCCTATAAGTGTTAATTGTAAATTGCTAGCTTGTCGAGGCAAGAAAAGTTTTTACTTGAATAGCACTTGGAAGTGGCAAATGCATTTTTGCTAAGCTTGCTAAGGTACGAAGGAAACTTTTTGTATTATGTTTTCATATACATATACTTATACATGCGTGTGTTGCGGTGTTGAGACTTGCTCCACCGAAGGGGTCGACGAATCTGGGATAAATTCTACGGAAGGTTGCTCCGGGTCTCTTATATTTGTAAATTGTTAAATTCCTAGAGCCTGAATACAAAGAAAACTCTGCCGAAATTTTTAAAAATTTTGAGAGTTAACCAAATTTTGATATTCGAAAATATTCTACCCTCAATTTTAGAATAGTCTAAATTAATGACATACTTCCGACAATCTGAAAATCTATTTAATTAGGGGACGATTATCTTGAGTCTAGGACTCGTAGGTCACAGACACGAGCCATGTAACTGAAACTTAAAAGTTTAAATCCCTGTTATTACCTGCTCTGTATAAAGTAGAAAATTATTTAATGGAATTATGTCCTGATACTTATAATTATTCCAAAATTGGAAGGACTTTAACCCTGATACATTTTTATATGGTAAACCTATATCCTGATACACTTTGGAAATACATTAATACATACTGTTAATATATAAGAAATACAGAGCAGAGAATTAATAAAATAATAAGATGTGGTTGTTGTAGCTTTAGATTAGAGAGCATTGGGCAGGGGAGAACAACTTGAATTCCACTTACGAAATCCTGCAATATAATAAAACAACAAAGGGTGATCAGCAATTAAGCTCTTTCTTAAGGCCTTACGAATTGAGTGTGTGAGGCTTAGCTCACTTATCTGTCCTATGTTTATACATGTTTCTGTAATTATAAACACATTCGATTAAAAAGATCGATTAGGTTAAATTGATATTATATTTTGTTTTACTCACTGAATGTGAGAGGGTCGGAACCTAAGGTCATGCTATCCTGCTTGCCACAGCCTGATCCCTGGTTACAGGATTATTGTTAGAAAAATAGTTATTGTGGTTATTCAAAGAGTTGTCTCAAATTTGCATCATCATTTAGAAAAATTATTTGTGTATTGTGGTAGTGACATAAGGATTTATATTGCTTAAATTATTAGACACTATAAGAATACTAGTTTAGAAATTATCCGAGTCGTAGGTATAATTATAAAATTTACTTTCCTACTTTCTATACTGAAGTTATTCCTTTTTTTGGTGCCTTACTGTATCATATCATATTTTTATTTTTCTATCGTTCTTGACCGAGGACTTGTTGTCATTCTGACGACCTAGTATTATTCACTAGGGGGAAGGCAAAGTTCCTGGTGAAATGCTACCTCTATATGATGTGGACGAAGTTGAGGAGTAATCTTCAGGTGGATTTCAGGAAATACAGTAACCAACAATTTGTAGCTGAACTATGTAAATTAAGGAGATTTTGTTGTAAAAACTTGTACAATTGCACTTTAATCTGTGTTGTATAATTTTAGTTTGTAGTAATGAAGTATTTTAGTATGACTTGCATTCCATCCTAGAATTATACAAGCGACAATCGTTGATACGGGTACGATAGTATTTGTATGGGCGTAGCCTGGAGATGAAGTTGTGTACCCGGCTCACTATATCTTGGAAAATGGGGCATGACACATCTTTTAGTGGTGGCCCATGCAGGTCTAGCTTTTGTAAAACCTATGTAGGTCCCAAAAGATAAAGAACCTATGATAAGATGCAAGTCCAGGTTAACATAAAAGAACATATTATAGGATATAGGTTGTAATGTCCCGCTCCTAGCAGATACTTATAGAACACTTGTTACTTTGACTCGGTTGAGAATCAAGTCTTGGGGAAACTTTACCGCCAAATCAACACGGACGAAATATAATGAACCCTTCTAATTGATGGAACGACTTCTATTAAAATAAGTCCAAAAGTTTTCGTTGGTTGTTTTGTTTCTTGGTTTTGTGTTGCTTTGTGTTTTGTCTTGCTTTCGATGACTTGGTTTTCATGATTCACTTTTCTCGCTTGCGTATTCTTTTCGAATCGTAAGGAAAAGATATCGAAGGATGCTAACCAAGTAATTATTGTAATTTTAGGACGCATAACCAAGGAGTGATCCTTGCATAAGGCTTCTCCATCCTCTCGTTCGATTTAATCGGTGAGTGGCTTAGGCCCTTCGATGAATCCTTTAGTCTGCACGTCTTAATAAAGAATCTCTAGTTCACTTATAAATGTTGCCTCACTAACAAGATAAGCTAAAAAGAAACATTATTGCATGCTTCAAGTGTAGAATTGCTATCTTACTAGTTACACATTGAATGCTTATCTGTCCCTCGTATGCTGCACATTGAGTAATACTGCTGGAAATATTTTGACTTGATCTAGAAAATGAGAAGAAGAGATAGACTTGCTTGTTCATTGTTCATCAGTTGCATGATAGCATATTTTCTGATAGGAACTTACATTCATGCATTTGGTCAGGACAACTTGTGCATAAGGTTTATCTCTCGAACGGTTCCTGGGGCACTGGGCATCATTCGGCCTGGGAGAGATCTAGATATCCTGAGGTTTGAAGTCCTTACTTACGGGAGGGTATAGGTCTATTAGTGAGATGGGCTTGTACGTCCCAACTGCTAATCCCGTGGAGGGGACCATCATGTAGTTAGGGCGCATGCTAGGTTTACCTTCTTGCATACCTAACACATGATGCCTAGATTGATTCATAAGTTTATTCATATATATGCAAATTATGGCTAATTTGTGTGTCTGCTGCAGGAATAACCGCTCGACCGGGGGTAAGAATTGACATATGCATGGTTTAGTTTATTGTTTATGTTTTTTTGCATGAATTGTTAAAAAGGAAACTAGACAACTAGAAAGATCACCTAATAATGCTAGCTTCATATGCTTACTTAGTACATGTTGTAGTACTGACCCACGTTTATGGACAAATCTCCAGGTTCTGGTAGCGAGAGCTTGGCAAACATTCTGAACTAGTGTTAGCACATCCTTCCAGAGGAACCGTGCTCGTGCTGCTTCCTTAGTTTCCTCTCTTGTGGACAAACTCCTCTTCTGCTAGATGTTTTGATTTTGGTCCTACTAAAAGGATATAATGTATGGACGTTGTGGCTAGTTTTGGGAATGTAAAAAGAGTTGTAAGCCTTCTATGTCATATTTTGTGACTCGGCCAAGCAAGTACTTTGTAATCCAAATCTTCAAGTATTCAATAAAGAAAGTATTTTGTGTTCCTATCAAATGTGTTCAACTTTGGTTCTCTGCATTTATATTCCGTGCTTATATATGTATATTTTTGTCTAACTTGTGTCTTGTGCAGGTACTATGCCTGGTGCAAGCGCAACTTTGGCTTGCACGGCATCGCGCCTAAGAGAGGAGGATCGGTTCCGTAGGGACCAAGCGAGGACGATCGGCCCTTACGGGACCGGGACGTGACATAGGTCAGGAACTTGTATAAGTTAAACCTGGATTTCTTATCTATTACTTGGAAGTACCCTAAGATAGGCAGTAGCGATGATTGGAAGAAGGGATCGATGGTATTATAAAGATAAATTTTTGGGATTGTATTTTAATCTAGTTATTGCCATATTTATTTCTTAATTAAGGATATTTTGAATGTAGGATATTGATCTATTTCTTCCAAGTATATGGTGGGATGAAAGCGATCGCACTTTATATAGTTACCAGCAATATGTGAGAGAGTTGTGGAAATTATCAGACTGGTACCATATACCACTTTATGAAGTACACTATGGAGTTATGCGCCCTGTTATTAGAGATATTGAAGATGGTGCAGAAGTAGATCACGAGAGGGAGACCTATTATATCTATATGCGGGACCCAAAGTATGAGTATGATCATCCCAAAATAAAGGGATATGAAGGGACGTTGACTGACTTCCAAGAACTACATCCTGAAGTTACAATCCTTAACCAGGTATGGACCCGTATCATAGAAAAACTGGACTGGGGATCTTATGTAAACGTAAAAGGTCTTTTTATCTACTATGTATCTTTTTGTAAACAGCAGATCTTTTTGTAAACAGCAGATGTATATATATAAGTTAGGAAGGGAGGAAGTGAATATGTATGTACGCCTACATGTAAGATGACTAGTACCCCTAGCAGCATATTTTGTATCACATTTTGGTTATGAGTGAATGAAATATGCTTCTTCCTTCTATATTTTTTTTCAATCACTATTGTTCAATATTCTTACGATTTGCAAGATCCTTTCTTTATCTTTGAACCTCGATTTAATCAGGACCATTCCTGAGAAATTTGTATTTAAATTTTTCATGGCAATGTCTAATCACGACCAATTCCATGCTTCATCATCACAAACTCAGTCTGAAGCATCTATTGAGGATATGTACAAATTATTCCAGCATGTCCTGGAATCTACCAACAAACATGCATTTATTTGAGGATATGTACATTTATTTGAGGATATGTACAAATTATTTCAGCATTATCTCAGGATTGCCAGGAGGCAGTCTCAACGTATCTTGTCGGAACGGCTCGATATAATTTCGTGCTAGTTCCTTTTCGCCCTGGGCAATGTCCATCAGGGAGGACATAGTCATATCACTTCCCGCCCCATAGAATCTTTGGAGAAAAAGACTCTTGAGGTCGTCGAATAATGAGATACAATTATCTTGGAGGCTGCAAAACCAGTTGAAGGCCTACTCGGATAATGCCCCGACGAAGAGCCTAGTGAGGATAGCATCATTGCGGGGTAGGTACCCCATCGTAGTTTCGAACTAGCTCATATACCGGCGGGGGGAGGACTTTTCGTCAAATGTGTCAATATTGAAGGGTTTGTACTTGGGAGGATATGGTATATCCCTCTATTCTAGCGGATATGGCTGCCGCACTCCGAGATCCCGGAGTGAGTCCCGATTGCTTATAGAATCTATGCGAGCTCGGAGTTCTCGGACCTCCCTCATCGCTTCCCTAGCTTCATCTATTGCGGGAGGAGCATACGACCCTGGTAGAGCATGATGACCGCTAACGGAGGGAGCGGTTGTATTTGAATCTGCATTAGTTACAGGGTCTTGACCTGAGGCCCTTGGTGGTTGGACGGCTACAGTCACCTTGATGTCTAGCACTGCTTGGGTCAAGGCTTGCATTAACTCGCTCATATTTTGCATCATGGTCTCAAGTGTTTCGAGGCATTGTTGGTCACTGGGGCCTTCGTGGTCGTCCTCTGCCATATGTTTTGTTCTTGCATAAGGCGAGTAGGAAGGGATGGTTGATGTAGCACTTTCTGCCTCATACTCTTATGGTGAATAGTCGTCGGGGAGATCTGGTAGTGATACATCATGTTCGGACTCTGATGGAACACTAACCCCAGCGTAGGAGGCTGTGTCTCCTTGGTGAGGGTGACTACCCCCGGTGTCTGTTCCTTGAGAATCGTTAGCTCCTCGGAATGCCGGATTGTTGTATAGGTCAGGAGGATTACCACCCCCAGCTTGTGCAACCCCCAGTAGTTCTGAGGAAGAACTACCCCCAGCGGCTGGAAGCTTCTTCTTCGAACGGGTGCTCTGGAAAATACCATATGCAGTTCTGCTGCTAGTCCTCCTAGTAGTCGCCTTCGCAATGCACTGGTAGTGAGCGACGGACTGAAGGTACCCGACTTCTTTCCTCCCTTGGTGGCAGGAAGCCTCCGAGTCGAGTAGCATGAGGTGAAGGACAGCTCCTCCTCCTCCTCTGGTACTTGCACCTGATCTCCGGGTTGTTGCCGGATAGGTGCTTTCTGGTGCAGTCGCTGGAAGGTCGACTGCCTATTTATGGGTGTTGTCACTTTGTTGCAGCAGCAATTGATAATGATCTTGGCACAGTGATGCCCTGGATAGGATATTTTACGGCCATAGTTGTTCCCCTCGTCTTGTGCTTGTGATTGATCACATTACGTAAGTCAAGTAAGGGTTGTTCCACCATTGTACCCTTTTTGTGGGCCCAGAAGGACCGAGCGCACATGTGCGTAGGTGTTGTATTTTCTTCCTGATCCAGGGTTCGTACAAGAACTTCCCTCGGATCATCAGTGAAATACTTTTGAGACCAACGCTGTCTATTTGCCGCTGCAGGCTGGACGCACTAGGCGGTCTTATATAGCTTCCCATCAGGGGCCCGTGTAATGGTTAACGGTGCCTGCTAACGGTCAGCTAACTGGACAGTTGCTTGAGCCTGATGATCTCGCACTGCCCCAGGCTTCTTTGACTTAGCACCTGCAGGTGCGTAGTACAAAGAGTCCAATTTTGGGCTTTTGCCATTCTCGGCGAGCCGCATAGGATCTGCACCGCATGAGATGCGGTCTAAAACAAAAGTTTTGTTGATGTCAGGGCCACATGCGGCCGCCTGCCTGTGGTTGTGAGCTGGTGTCGCATGGTCAGTCTTATGTTGCCTCCTTCTTGGCCGCATAAAACCTGTCTCAGTACCAGAACGTCTGGCATAGTACTTTCCTCTGCCATAGTCTAGGTGTTGAGCAGTTTCTATGTCAAACAGGGATGCCGCATAGACGTGGACGTCCTAGGTGTTCGTCTGACGACCATCATCAGCAATAGACTGAGAGGCGGGAAACGTCTGCTGCGCAGTTGGGTGAGACGCAACGGCCTTTGTTACCCATGTCCTGCGGGTATTCTTGGGCTCGGCTAGCCTTGGCGAAGGACTAGCACTTTCTTTCGAGAGCATTTCCTCGAACGCTTGCTGGTCGAAGCAAATTACCAGCATCTTTTGCGTTGAGCCAGCTTGGCCGCATCGAACTGTGTTACCAACTTCTCATCAGAGGAGAAGGAAATTTCTAGCAGACTTGCCATCTTGTTTGCCATTAAATCAAAAGGAGAACTAAAAGAACTTGATTTGATAAACAAACTAAAGAAAGTACAAAGAAGTCCTAGAAGACAATCTAAGTATAAATTTGTTTTCTAGGGGTAACGATGGAGGGTTAAGAGTATAGCAACTCTCTTTACTCCGTGGACGATCCGATGCAGAAGCTCTTCTCTCTTGCTTGAGTATAGGTTCGCAGATAGCCAGCCCTGTGCGGTACCCTACTATTTATAGTCACCCCTGGGCGTGCATATGTTGGGCCGCATGGATGTTGGAGGGTGCCAATTGTCCCTTTTTAACAGGGTACAGCTGTAACTGTGAGAAGGCCAAGCTGTCACGCGGGCGCTTGTTAGGATTTTTTGTTGCTGAAGATCTGAGTGGTTCTCGTCCTTTGTAGGCGTGACTTGGTCAGTTTGACACATAATCCGCACTTGGTTGGAGAGAATCACTCTTGTCTTAACAACAAAATTTGGTCTTCATGGAGTATGAAACACATGTGGCCAGAAACGCATGAGACGCATGGAGTCTGGGACGCAAGGGACCAGAGACGCATGGGGCCAGAGACGAATAGAACGCACGGAGTCTGGGACTCATGGGACCAGAGATGCATGTAACGTATAGAGTCTGGGATGCATGGGGCCAGAGGCATGGGACCACATGGAGCCTGGGACCCATGGGGCCAGTTGTGCTGTACACGTGGTGTTGTACATCCATTGATAGTGAAGTTATGTGCTGATGTAAGACTTATGTCGTTTAGTGTGTTTGCGTCTTTTGAGGCATTCATAAAATCATTTTCGTCAGGATTTTATGTCAGAGACGATCCTGTTGACAGGATGCCACGTTAGGTCCTTCTGCGGCCAAGCTGCTTTGGCTGATTGGGACGCATGTATGTCGTCTTTCTTGGCCGCAGGGAGACTGCGGCCTGATCTCTTCTGAGTTTTTGTTTTGGGACGCAGGGTTGCATGGATGAATATTTTTCATGCTTCTACAAGCTTGTATCGCATCTTTCCATTTTGGCCAATCATTTCTATATCGATATTGTTCAACAGATTTTGGTTCAGGATCCTCATTTACAATATCAAATGCGACACCATAAGCATAAACAGTGTCTATAGTAATTTTCTTTCTATCCAAGCTTTCTCTTGTACTCATATAATTTAAAAAAATCTCTTCTGAATTTTTTTTATCGTTATATGTATCTTCATGAGCTACGTTAGACTGATCAATCATTTTTTCTATAGCGCTTTCATGTTTTGAAACTATTTCCTCTTGGGAGTAATTACTTGTACCTTTTTCTTTCGAGGGTTCTTATCTTTAGCGCCAACAGGGCGTCCATGTTTCATACACGGTTTTAGTGTGCCATCATGTTGTCCTTCAGGGACATCAATTTGTGCTGGTATGTTTATAGCTGGTACATAAGATTTCGTCACTTTTTTAATATCAGTGAATGCATCCGGCAACTGATTTGCAATATTTTGCAAATGAATGATCCTTTTCACTTCTTGCTCACATCTATTTGTGCGTGGGTCAATAAAAGATGGTACATTCCATGTAGTTTTATGCCGTTCTACAAGAAGCAATATTTTTTCTCTCCCTAACGACGGAAAAACTGTCTCATCAAAATGATAATCAGCAAACCTTGCCTTAAATAAATCGTCCGTCAGGGGCTCAATGTATTTTATTATATATGGGGAATAAAAACCAACATAAATTCCAAGACATCTTTGTGGGCCCATCTTTGTTCGTTGAGGTAAAGAAATGTGAACATAAACCGCACAACCAAAGACTTTTAAGTGGGAAATATCAGGCTATTGGCCATAAACGAGTTACAACGGTGAATAATGATGAAATAAACTTGGTCGAATACAGACCAATGCAGCTGCATGTAATATTGCATGTCCCCAAACAGAAGTGGGTAAATTTGATCTTAAAAGCAAAGGTCTAGCAATCAATTGCAACCTTTTAACAAAAGACTTTGCAAGTCCATTTTGAGTATGCACATGTGCAACTGAATGTTCAACATCAATGCCAATTAACATGCAATAATCATTAAATGCTTGAGATATAAATTTATCGGCATTATCAAGACGAATAGTCTTGATGGAATAATCAAGGAATTGAGCCCTTAATCTTATGATCTGAGCAAGAAGTTTGGCAAAAACAATCGTTCGTGTAAACCCCCTGATTTTTCAAAATTTTCAAAACTGAATTTTTCACAATTTTCTGGAAGTTTCTGGGATTTTTCTGTAAATTAAAAACAGGGTTTTATTATTTAAATAATTTTTAAATGATAATAAACAGTATTAAAATATTATGAAAATAATATTTTTGGGTGTAAAATAGGAAACTGGACTTAAGGTAATTTTTCTGGATTTTATTGGGCCTCAGACCTATTTTTAAATGCCTAAAAACTATTTAAGCTAATTATTAATTAATTAATAATTTTATTATTATTCTTATTATTATTATTATCATTATTTATTTTAGGCCCGGCCCGGCCCAGTGGGCCGAGCCCAGCAGCTCAGCCCAGCCACCCCTAGCGGGTCGGGCGGGTCCGCCCAACCCGGAACCCGCACCGACCCGACCCGGTCCTCTTTCCCCTTCCCTACGTCGTCCGGGTGCCCGATTCCTCCGGCGATGCCCGGATTCCTCGCCGCCTCCGCCGGAGCTGGCCACGTCCCCCTCAGCCTCGCCTCGCCCGGCCACGACCGTCCGCCCGGAGCCCCTATAAAATCCCCCCTCTTCTTCTCCTCCGCCTCACTTCCCCTAACCCTAACCCCGATCTCCGGCGACCCGATCTCCGGCGGCCCTCACCTCGACCCGACCTCCAGCACCGTCCGGAACTCGCCGTCCACCACCCTCCAGTGCCTAGCCCCCTCCAGCACCTCCTCCTCCTCCTCCCTCTTCCCCCTCGCAACCGGACTCCTCCGCCCACCTTCGACCGACGTCCCCCACGGCCGGAACTGCCCCTGAACCCTCGCCCTCGGTGCCAGAGCCGGCCGTCGCGTGTCCCCGAGTCCAGCCGCCCGAGTCCGGCCAGCCAGGACACGGCAGAGCCCAAACCCTGGTCGGACACCTTCAACCCCAGATTCGAAGGGCCAGTTCAGGTACTCGTATCTTGCACCCTCTATCTCCGATTTCGATTATGTAAATTGCGTTGTGAAGCCTGTATGACCCTCTCGGAGCCCGGACAAACCGCTCGGGGCATCGCGTCCTGTGGTGATCGCACACCGCGATCCAAAAACAGAAAAAACTAGACCCTGTTTTATCCCGAAACTGAGTACGCCCCGCCAAACGGGACGACTTGGTCGCGCGCGGTCTTCACAGATGTGTACGCATCGTTGATACGGACGTGTGGGATTTCGCAGAAGCTGATTCGGGTGTGCGTGCACACCGGGATCAACGCGTATCCGGGAACATCGCCCCGTATCCGACTTTTCTGCATGTCACCCTAACTTTGTGTACACACGTCGGATTGAAACAAAACCTGCGCCATCGGACTCGTAGCGATACGTTGGTCCTGTGAGCCAAGTTTGATTCGATTCTGAGAACGTTGACGAAATCGCGTGTCGTGGGCCCCACAGGCCCCACTCGACGGGCGATTCTGTGATCGGCTCATCGGAATTCAATTCTGAAAGTTCCGTTGGGTTCGTATCAGCGTTCCTGACCTGTTAACACTAAGTTTGGTGAATTTGGAGACCTTTGACCCTGACACATTTTTCGGTGCAAAGCGGGCCCACATGTGGACCCCGTTTTGACCCGAAATTGCCGTTTTTGTCCTTGTCTTCAAATTGGACTCAAGGATAGGCGTTCCTAGCTGATTGATATTTTTTGGATCTGATGGTGATATTTATTACAGCAACCGGAGTACCGCCTGCAAATCCAGCTGAAGTCAGAACCGCAAACATAGCCGGAACCACAGGCAAGTGTACCTTGCCAAACCCTGCAGCTCGCTATTTATTTTTTGGACTTGTTTGTACATCAGTGGACAAGTAAAGCTTGCCAAATTTTAGTAATTCTTGTTATAGAACTTGCCTGAATTTAAATGCATATAAACATGTTTAACTGTTAAAACCCAGGACCGAGTGGCTTACTTAGCGTCCGATTACCAGTCGGGTGCCAACTCCGTACGAGGAGTTGTGTAACATCACATAGAGATGGTTATCGAGACCCGACAATTCTCGTACTTGTCTTATCAAGTACTCCAGAACCCAGGACACTTGACACTATTCATGAGACAGAGTCGTCCTGAGACATTCATGGTGATTCTGTATAGGATACAGGACTTGACAGAGATATTTTATAGACATTATGACTTGTTACATTAGCTATAATCCTGCTGACATGGACATGAGATGTTATGGTCATGATATGCGGGATTACATTGGGTGGGGAGAGACACACAGGCTACAAGTTGATGTTATATTATGTCGGCGTCTTAAGTCTCACTACGAGCTAGACAACTACATGATATCACTGCTACCGGCTCCCCGACACAGAGCTTGTAGTAGTTTCAGCCTGAGTTCTTGTACTACTCTCATGTTGCATCTCACTTAGCTGGTTACATAGTTTACCCTATTGCTTATTTATTGCTGCACTGCTTATTTATTTGGCTTGAGTTATCTTGTACCTTGCTATGTCCCCTGAGGACCTGGAATGGATGATGTCCCCAGGTATAGCCGAAGAGATCCATCCAGAGCTACAGTACAGGAGCACTTCCAGGAGCTGTACCAGGACCCGAGGACGAGATCGTACCAGAGGACTTCTCTTGAGCAGTGGCTGTATGTAGTCAGTTATTTCTATTTCCAGTTATTTATTTCCTGTCTATTTGCATGGTTGTACCAGACATATTCTCGGATTGTTTCCCGAGGAATTTATTGAGTTTTGACAGTTATTTCTAATTGCATTACTCTGTCTTTTAATCTGTGATATCTGTTGTGGATGAGATTAGAATAACCTGGGACTTGTAGCATTTGCTCTATTTACTGTTAGACTACAGCTTAAGCATGCCCTGATGGATCCATTAAATTGGGTTGTCCATCGGTGCGTGCTGCTGGCCATTGCCACGTGCCCTGACCCTCGACATTTTGGGACTGGGGCGTGACAGTTCGTGTTGACAGTAGACCTACATGTGACCAAATGATGCATCTAACAAGACCATGAAGTAATAAAATGGTCCATAAGGTGGGTCAATAGGTCCACAAATATTTTCTTGTATTCTATGTAAAAATATATGGGAGTCAAAATTAACTTTCATTAGAGATTGTCTTACAATTAATTTTCCTTGTGAGCAGGCAACACACACACACAATCATGAGGTAAAAGAATCTTTTGGTTCTTTATAGGATGCTCATGTGAATTTCTAACTATTCGACGTATCATACTCGATCGAGAGTGGCCAAGTCGATCATGCCAAAGCATAAAAAGTTTTGGATCATTGAACTTCTGGTTTATCACAGTGTTTCAATCTATGGTACCTATGTTCGCATAATACAATCCTGATGAGAAAATTGGAAGTTTTTCTTTCACATGATTTAGGCATGAATCATTGGATGTAATACATAAATATTCCATATTCTCCTCATTCATAGTCTCGATATGAAAACCATTGAGACGTATGTCTTTGAAACTCAAATTTTTTTTTTTTTTTGACTTGCTAGAATATAAAGCCGCTTTCACAAAAATATTTGTTCCACCCGGCAATATAATGTTCGCTCTTCCAGAGCCCTAAATTAGTTTTATAGTACCAGAAATTGTACTAACATTTGCTTTTGCCAATTTTAAATTTGAGAAGTATTTTCGATCTTGAAGAATTGTGTGTTGTTCCACTGTCAACCAGACATATATCTCCACCGTTGGAATTGTTCACGACATTATCATTTTTCACATTTCTATAAATAAAATAAATAAAGTAAGAAATATTATAAAACTTAATTTATTAATTCGAACTTATAACAACCAAGACTTAGAAACATGACAAAATAAGCATTGAACTAAAATTAAACTTAGAAAAATAAAGTCCCAATAATCTCAAACCCGACTCAATCGTTTTTTATTTTTTTTGTTGCCATCATTAGCTTCATCACCCCCAAAACTTAATCTCATTAATTTTTTCACTTGGCTCGGTTAAGAAATCATCAACATCCAAATGAGCAAATTATATTAGATCATTTTCATCATCAATAATTTTGCTGAAATATGCAAAATTGATTTCTTTTCCTTTTCCTTTACCCTTGATAGATGTTTGGTAAAGATCAATTAGGTGCTTTGGTGTATGACATGTATAAGACCAATGTCCTTTTGCTCCACACCTATAGCAAGTCTCATCATAATTCTTTGAATAATATATTTTCATACCCTTTCCTTTTTCCTGTTTGTCGCCATTGTTGTTCCACTTCAAGTGGTATGGTCCAACCTTCTTATTGAAGGCATGATAATTAGGATCACATTGGTCTCAAGTTTTACCACGACTGTAACCGCGACCATGACCACTGCCATGACTATGACCACTGCCATGACTATGACCACGACCACGACCACGACCACGACCACGACCACGTCCTTGTCTATAGTTACTTGCATTCGCTTCAGGGAATGGTTGTGATCCAGTAGGATGGGAGTTATGATTTTTCATCCAGAGCCCATTGTTTTGTTCAGCAACAAGTAGGCATGAGATCAATTGAGAATATTTTTTAAAATACTTTTTATGGTACTGCTACTGCAGGAGCATGTTCGTGTCATGAAAAGTAGTGAATGTCTTTCCAACATATCTTCTTCAGTAACATTATCTTCGCACAATCTCATTTGAGACACGATTTTGAACATTGCGAAGTTATATTCGTTCACTATTTTAAAATCTTGCAACCTCACGTGCATCAAATAATAATGATCTTTTGGGAGTATCACACTCTTTTGATGATCATAACATTCTTCCAAGTTTTATCATAAAACATCTGGGTCTTTCACTCCAAGATATTCGATTTTCAGCCCTTCATGGAAGTGATGTCGAATGAAAATTATTGCTTTTGTTTTGTCTTGTTCGCTTGCCTCATTTTTCTCTTTGATGGCATGTCCAAGGTTCTTTGCACTCAAATGGATCTCAGCATCAAGAACCCAAGTCAAATATTTTTTTTCGAAAATATCAAGAGCAGCGAACTCAAGCTTGGTGATGTTTGCCATAGGTCTAAATACAAAATAAATATTACTTTAGAATATAATACACATACTCAAATTTACAAGTTTGAGTTTTATCAATTAGACTTCAAGCCTAACATATTCTATTTTGGCTTCAAGCCTTATATTCAATCTACGATTCTAGTCGAACATTTTTTTTTCTAATTTTCTTCATGAAACTTCAGGTTCATCTATAAAAATTATCAAATAAATAAATATCGTCAAACTACAACACAATTCCTCGAGAATAAGAAAAATATAATATATATATATATATATATATATATATATATATATATATATATATATATATATATATATATATATATATATATATATATATATATATATATATGAGTAGTATTTTATATAACAAGAAAAATATATATTATATACATCTTCATAAACAAACTATAAATGATCCAATATTATATATAGAACTTTAGTGAGAAGCTTCACAAAGATTAAAAATATATAAAAAGTAAGATGTTTGAGTTTTACCTTCACATCGATAGGTCTCCTGAAACGACTAATGGTTGCATCGTTCTGATAACGTATTAAAACTTACACAAAATAAAATGAGTACTTAGAGAATAATAGAGAGGGAGGG